>CAUYQV010118808.1:0-53438 GCA_963574575.1 Galagoides demidoff
TAGCTTTCTTAAGATAGCTAACAATTAGTTTCATAATAGTGTTGAGTACATTGGATACTTTTTCTTCCATTCTTGAGACACCTTGCTAAGGAGGACATTTTCCAGCTCCATCCATGTAAACATGAAGGAGGCAAAGTCTCCAGAGAAAGATGATTTTAAAAAGAGAGAAAGAGAATAAAAACAAATTATTAGAAATTAAAAACATAATTGAGAGAAATTGTCCAGTTGACAGGTTGTAAAATGAAATAGACATAGCTGAAGATTAAATTTGTTATTTCAGATGCGACATTGAGGAAATATCCCAGACCCTTGAGCACTAAGGTAAACAGACGGAAAATAAAAACTTAAAAACACAGATAAAGAGATCTAATACCTGACAAATGGAAGTGTTAGAAGTAAATAACAGGGGAGAAATCATGTTTTTAAGTACTAGAAGATTTTTTTGAGCAGAAGAAACACACAAGTCTTTGAACCCCCCACATATCTATATTTTCAGGGAAATGGTTCTGAATCTAGAATTCAAACAATCAACAATGTTTGAAAGCAACATAAAGGCATTTTCTGACATGAAACAATGCAGAAGTCCTGTTTATAAATGTATGAGAAAAAAGTTATTGAAGGCAGGATTTTAGCATAATGCAGAATAAGTTGAAGAAAAAAAGGAAAAAAAGAGGGAATGGCATTTAAGAACTATAAGTAACTAAGCAGGATCCAGAGGCTAGAGGAGGAAGCCATTTGGAAAATAAAAGCGGATGGAAAATTTGCTTTCAACATTTTGATAATACAGAATTATATTTCATTTATTATGGCATCAAATATACCATGTGGTTCATTGGGGCATACTCTTAATATTGCATATTAATCTTATGTTGTAAATGCTGATCCAATTTTCTGTGCTTAGAAATAATCTACAGACAAATTATGAAGATTTAGTTGTTTTACAGAACAGGGAGAAAGTATTATGCTCCTTAATGGTGTGAAAGTATTTCATCAACTAAAATAGGAGAGTGGGGGAAGAGAGATAGAAAAAAAAGTATGCTAATTTTTTGGCCTTTCATAGGTAGTAGTCTAATGCTCTTAAACCAAATCAGAGAGGTTTTAGTGAATTATTTAGATTTAGAATGGCTGACTTTAAATGAACTAAAACCAGAAACAACTATTAGTGGTTGCTGCTGGGAAGTAAGACTGGTACTATGTGATAGATGAGGAAAACCTTCATATTCGTTTCACAAGTTTCTGTGTTTTCTTTTAACTTGTCTTCCTTGTATTCTCTCTGGTAGTTCTTAAGCTTTTTCTATTGATGTTTTTATGTTATGCACTTAGACAGCCTTATATTAGTGGATAGATTCATTTTTATCATTCCTAGTGAAACTCTATGTGCTTTTTTAAATTTGGAGAGCTACTGTTTTCTTCATTTCTGGGCAATTCTCTACCACTGTCTCTTTCTATTTTGTCTCTTCCTCAGCTCACAATTTTCTCATATTAGAATGACTTTTCATTCTGTTTACCACCCCCCCCCCCGTCATTTAACTTCTCCTTCATATTATTTCCTCTCTCTTTGTGCTGTAATTTGAGTGACTTCCATAGATCTGTTTTCTAGTTTTATAACTCTCCTTTCAGCTGTTTTTTTAAAATATTAATGACTCTAATTTTTATTTTTAGATTACCCCCTCCCCTTTCTTTGGTTCTTTTTTCACACTAGCCTGTTTTTCTTTTAAAATGTATTTATTCTATGGATGATACTCTTATTTTATATCTTTTTATTATATTAACTTAAAATTTTAAATTGCTTAAAATTTTAACTTAACCTTTTAAATTGCTTTGTTGTTTATGGCTCCTCAAGTGTGTGAATCTTATCATTTCTTCTACCTACTGCTACTCATACTAGTGAGTTTTTCCATGTGTACTTTATAACTTTTGTAATTTGGAGTTGTAAACTTATCTCAAGTGTGAGTAGCCTTCCCCAGGAGTGGTGCCTTACCTTCCACAGGTGTACTGCAATGGCATTTGGATTGTGGAGGCATTTATATGTGGCAGTTTCTGTTTATCAGGTCATTTATGTATTTCAAGACTTCTGGAGCAATTTTTATGTTCATTTCTCTGCTCAGGATTTTCTTATCAAACGGATAATACAAATTTTAGAACCACACTTTCCAAGAGTGATAGTGTTTCTCCCAGGACAACATTTCAAAATAATGGAATGAATCTAACAGTAAAAAATTTCAGAGGCAATTGTATCAACAACACACAACGAAGGTTTGGCATTTTTTAAAACCCAATGCCAGTCCACTCCTTTTTCACTTTATAGTTTAGGAAAGTGAGGTCAAAAAAGTTAAATGCCTTTTCCTGAGATCCAACAAATTAAAGGCAGAGACTAAACCCTAGATCTCTTAGTTATTAAAACACATTTTAATTTGATATAGATGGTGACTGATGCTGATTGAAAAGGAAACCTGTACTTTTCTTTTGTTATTATTTTTAAGTTGGGCTTCAGGATCCAAGAGCCCAGAAAGTATTTTCCTAAGCACCATATTCTGTGTTGTGTTGTGTAGCATTAGGTAGTGGTAATTCTTTCATGCCCAATTAAATTAAAGCAGTAATTTTCTTTCCAGGTATAACTAGCAAAGACATTGGTCAATTCTGCCTTGGCAGAATTTTATCAACAATTACTTTTGCTTCCCTTTCTTTTAAAGCATGGACTGTATTTACAAATACCTACATTTTCTTGAAGACCACTGCCCTGTCTTAAGACTTCTTTTTCTTTCCTTAGTGACTAATAAAGCATCTGCCTCATTCATTATACATAGCCACTTTATAAATATCTGCTGGTTTAGCAATTGCTGGTAATTTGATTGCTTCTCTCATTTTTTCTTTCTTTGTTGTATTGGGTAAGGACATACTTACATGACTCAGGAGTTTACTTCCTTTCCATGTTTTATAGAGAGTATACCCAAAGTAGGTGATTCATATTCACTTAACTAATTTAAAGAATATTATAATGATTTATGTTGTGTTCTGTTTGCAGAACAGAGTGTTCTGAACATCAACACAAAGCGAAAGAGCCTCCAACTGAAGGTACAGTATATTATTTACACTGAAGGGGCTTGTGTGTGGACAAGAAAGCGCTGACAGCTCAAATGGATCCTGTGGAACTGAGAAATGTCAACACTGAGCCAGATGAAGAGAGCAGCAGTGGAGAAAGCGCTCCGGATAGCTACACCGGGATGGGGAGCTCAGAAAAGGCCGCAATGAGCAGGTAGGGGCTTAACAATTGCCAGGTTCTACAGAAAAAACGAGACAGGTTTGTGGACATGAAAAACAGGGGTCTCATTGGAACATTGATACATCAATTCCCTGATCCTGAACTTCAGGGTTGTTGGGCTAGAGAGGTCACTGAGACATGAATGATGGCATTTTCTCAACCAGGTGACTCCTGAGAAAACAGAGTGGTAGAACATAGTGCTTTGGAGTCTTAGGGGTGGTTGCCTGACTTTGAAGACGATATTTATCTCCTTTGAGTGTCAGTGGAAACCATAGAATAGCAAATCAATAGCTACCTTTACATGGGTTAAAATAGTGCCTGGAATATAGATGACAGTCAATAAAGATTTGTTCTTTCTCCTTATCCAAATATGAGGATCCTTTTATTTCTGAGAGGTATCCACACAACTATGCCAAGGATGATTAAGCTGTAGACACTGAGACACCTTCCCAAGAACTGTCCTAGGGTCATTCCACTGAGTCCTCACAAAGCCATAATGGAAAGAGCAACTCACCATGACTTCCCTTTTAACTCCTGGCCTAAACATGGGTCATCAGGTTTGCAATTTCATAACCATTTTAGAAAGATGGGGTTTGTCTATATAATGTTTGAATTAAACCATTAAATGTAAATTTTTGAGAACTCCAACATAATATATTTATTTGGGATCTTTATACTTCTGTTTTCAATAGATGCTGGGTTTGGAAGCAAAACTTTTAACACACTGGGGACATTTCTCCTGTATTTTATACAGTCATGCCGTGTTTTATGACCACAATTCATCTCATGCCTGAATAAGAACATGCAAAAGCCTCAAAAAGAGAAAATCTACTTACTTTCAAATTTTGCACTTTAAATACTTACTCATGGAGTATAGACACTAGTTCATTGATTAAAGTAAAAGAAATTAAGCATTGGACATGCAAATTTAAATTCCAGGTGACACTTTTGTTTGTATAGTCCTCAGGCCTCTTTTAGGCTTCATTTCATCCTTTGGTCTCAGTTTCCAACAGCAAACATTATGTACCAGTCTTCACATAGCAGGGATATTAATTACAGACTATTCGAGTAAATCACAGAAAGGTGACAGGGCCTGTGGAAACGGAGGCAGGTGACCACTTGGGGCATTCTGCTTTCCATGAGTTGTAAGCTTAGCAACCACCCCTAAGACTCCAAGAAAGGTTCTTCATCTGGAAACTCAGTGTTGTCTGCTCCTTGAGTTCTAGAAAAGTATATACAACTTTGTGGTTTTGTCTTATATTTCTATTCACACCTTACATTGTTCTCTATTCTCGAAAGTAACCCTGCCATCCCTCTTCCTCACTCGATTTTCAAGATTAGCTCCTCTTATAAAAAGTAATTTGTACAGCTTTTCTATAATAATTCTTTTCTACTTTGTTTCTCAGGATAGTTTTAATAAAACACTCTTCATTTATTTTATCTTACTCTTTCATGTAAGAAACATCCTAAAAATTGCCATCTATCCAATTTGAAAGCACTTTTTTTTTTTTTTTTGAGACGGAGCCTCAAGCTATCCCCCTGGGTAGAGTGCCATGGCATCACAGCTCATAGCAACCTCCAACTCCTGAGCTCAAGCGAGTCTCCTGCCTCCGTCTCCCAAGTAGCTGGGACCACAGGCGCCCACCACAACGCCCGGCCATTTTCTGGTTGCAGCCATAATTGTTGTTTGGCAGGCCCAGGCTGGGGATATGAACCTGCCACCTTAGGTGTACGTGGCTGGCACCTTAGCCGATTGAGCCACAGGCGCCGAGCCTGAAAGCACTTTTAAGAAGCATATATACCCGGGCATTTTGTAAAATAAATACGTCTGTGTGATATTTTGAGTAAGCAATGCAGTGGTAGCAACAGGCCTCATTAGTCAAGCCTTGCAAGAATTTGGCTGGTTTTAGGTCCATAGCCTCAGAGACACTTGGCATGTGACTATGGGGTCTGAGCAGCACGGTAAGGGGGTGACTCTATGACCAAGCTGTACAGCTTCTAGCCCACACCCAAGAAGACCATAATCACAAGTTCTGTGGAGAGCAACATTTTAAAGTCTCCTTTTCTTCCCAATTCTTCTACTAATTCATTGGGTTGCCTTAATATTATAATTTTACTTTGACTTCATCCATTAGCTAATAATATCCTAAGTATATTTTCAGAGCTATTAAAATGCTCACACACAACCAAATATAACACATAGCTCTCACTGTACTACTTTCTTGCAATTGCGCTTGTATGTATAAACAGACAGAGCCCCCCCAAGAGGGTAAGTACCAGCTACAGAGCCCTGCCTGGAACTTTCTGATGCCACAGAAAATCATAGACTTAGAGTCCTGTGGATATAGGCATGCTACTTCACTTTTCTGAGCCACAATTGCCACATTTCTGGAGTAAGGGCGTGAAAATTCCTCTCATAGGGACATTTTGAGCATCCAATGAGACAAGGATCAGAATGCCCAGCATTTCATAAATATTGGTTGAATTCATAAGATCATCTGAATATGGTAGCACTTCAGAAAACTCAAGAGTCATCACTCGGGACCCTTTCTTTGGAAGGGCCCTAAATGGGAACCAAATTAGTTCTAATTAGTTTCTTTCTTGCATGGCTAATGTGGGAAGGAAGAATGTGGCATAAAAACCTTTTTAACTTAAAATAATATTTCCTTCCTTCGTCACGTCCTTCCTCTCTCCCAAAGTATATTTGTAAGTGGTGCTCAGCTGTTAATCTGGTAAGAGCACTGGTATGAAGGAGGAGAAGGAAAAATTCTAGGTGTCTTCGTTTTCTTCCCCTAATTCAGTTAGTTGATCACTTGAATAGTGAATATAATTCAGAGCATTTACTTAGATGTTTTTTCTTTCTTACTGTGTGTGTACATCTTCAGTCAATTTGCAAATGAAGATGCTGAAAGTCAGAAATTCCTGACAAATGGATTTTATGGAAAGAAGAAGCTGGCAGATTATGACGATGAACATGTAAGTGAATCTCCGCTTTCAGGCAGTAAACAGGACTGAGGGTGTCTGAGCTACCTAGATCTCTGTGGGAAAACATTGTCACTGAAATTTTCCAAGCTCTGATCAGCACATTCTCTGTTTATTTAGGCCCTTACTGGAATAAGGGCTTGTTTTTCCTGTTCGCCATATGGCTGCATAAATCATTTATGAAATTTATTTGTTTTTTGGAGAAACCATTCTAACCCAAATGTGATCCGCAGTCATACACATTTCCCCTTCTTTGTGTTACTCCACTTGTATTTTTTATTTTTTTACGGAGACCTCGGCTGAAACCAAGGGCTGCATTCCATTGAAAATTACATACTTCTGTGGATGTTGAATAATGGTTTTTACTTGCTATGATTTTATCTTAGTCTTCAATTACGGGCTATAAGCTCCTCCATTAAAGATAATGTGAAAATAAGAATAACCACCCTCCCCCAAAGTTTACCCTTTGGCAAATGTTTGCTTTAATGCATTCCTTTTTCTTCAAGCACCCTGGAACCACCTCCTTTGGGATGTCTTCATTCAACCTGAGTAACGCCATCATGGGCAGTGGAATCTTGGGCTTGTCCTACGCCATGGCCAACACAGGGATCATACTTTTTATGTGAGTGTACATGTCTACAATTGGTGCTTGTTGTACATGTACAATTGTACATGTCTATACTTGGTGCTTTTTCAATTAACAATCTGAAGTTTGATGAAAAATCTAAGAAAGAATTAGTGTATTCCTTTAGCTTTTAGATAAAACACTAACCTGAGGAAAAATCAGACCAATCTAATCAGGGTACTTGCTTGCCCAACTGTCCCTAACCAAATGGCAAAAAATTTATGTGCTCAACCACCTAAAGCACCGGAGCTGCCTCCCCAGCCCATTTCACAAAGTATTTCATTTTAGCAGTTGAAAAGATCTTTCCCAGAAGCAAATCTGATTTTATCTCACTCTTAGCATAAATTCCCATCTGAAACCAGACTGAAGAACCCTGCATGTCCTGATGCCACGTCAGACTCCATTCCCTTTGTCCATTTGTGACAGACACACTGGGCACGAAAGCCTTTCCTCTGTGCCAAGGAGGTGCCACTGTCCTTCTCACCATCAAGCCTTCGCACATGGTCTTGGAAACCTCTTCCCTCTGTCCTTTCTCTCTTTACTCCTCACATCTCAGCTCAGCTTCACCTGCCTTCCCTGACCTGCATGGGTGGGGAAATCGCCTTACCCTCGCCACAGTTTTAATATTTTAGTGTGGTTGTCTGATTCATTCCCTTAATTTTCATCTCCACTGCAACACTAGCATCTCTTGCCAGTTGAGTCCATGTCTGGTTTCACTCACCACATGTCTGATCCCCAAGACCTAACCCAGTGCCTGGTACAGGAAATATTTGTCGAATGACTGAAGTTTATTCCAAACCTGTGCACTTTCACCTAACTTGCTCAAATGCTGTTGAGGGGTAGCAGTGTCTCATAGCTGACCTGTAGCATACATACGGGGTCATCTGTGATGGACAACCACAGACATGTATGTGCATTATGTACAGCCTTTCTAAGATATAGTTGGCAGCAGTGGAATTCTTCACAAGAATGAAATCTAATATTAAGCATCAATGTTGATGCAGACCCTAATCCCAAATGTAGGGCTAGAGAGTTAAATAACAGTCTAAGAATGCAACACTTATGATATATATATACTATTTATGTTCTGAACATCACATATGATTAGATCATTAGACAGTTATTTGAGGGCTAAGGATCAGCACTCTAAATATTTATATTGTGTTAGTGCTTTGGTTGAGCTGTTTTGTGTATAATATTCTTCAGGTAAATAGGTTCTTATAACTTTACTTTTATAAACTGTGTTTGAGGTAAACTAGGGTTTTCTTTATTATTTGGGTCTTCGTGGTTAGAGGTGTACTCATGCATTTGCATGCTTTTGTAAAGTGCATTACCTTTATGGCAAAAAAGACTGCCTTCTCCTTATTAATTATATACACTACTTGACTTAATTAGAAAGTTAGAGTAGATAACTGATGAACAGAAGTAGAAGACACTCCCCCCTAATTCCCCAGAGACATAGATCATGTTCATAGGAGAAGAATATGCCATTCTTCAAACAAGGATCTCATTTTAGGGCTATAACCATTTAACAGATTGATTTGATCAAAGCAATTAAAGAGCTAAACATCATGGGGGTGTTTTGCGTGTCTAAGTAGCACAGACTAGATTCAGTTTTCTCCCTTACTCGATAGCAAATAACGTAATATCCCATTGGTTTTATTTTTAGTATTTTCTGCCCAAACAAGTACATGTTTAGGATATAGAAAACGTTCTTTATTCTTCGAGAATAGCTAAGTTCATAAGGCATGTGGAAATATGTAACACTGCATCATTGATTCAACCGTCTGGCAGACAAATTGATGGAAATGAGAGTACACTACTGCTGGAGTGAATATAAAATGTGTCATTCATGATTCCAATGTACATTTATAACATCAGTTTCATTGGGAATTACCAAAAAGTTAGATCAATGGTGGAGAAAATCTTTAGTGTGTGCTTATGTAAAATAAACAAAGAAAGATTTCTTTTAATACCAGGTAAAAACACTGTTATTTCATTTATTATATAGATGCTCTCTCTACCCTCTTATTTTTGTGCTCCAATTGTTGGTTTTGGAAAAATGCTAATCAGTGTAAACATGAAGAAACTACATATACATGTGGACATGTGAAAAGATCCTGGCACCAGAAATGATTCTTTCTGAATAGAATAAAGGACTTTTCCTGCCCCCAGGATTTACCTCTCTCTGCCTTCTCCATTGCACATGCAACTTGTCTGACCCTCTGGTTGGTGGAGAACCTTGTCCAATGTACAGGAACGGCAGTAAGGAGCCGACTCTGCATGCCTTGACTTCTGGATTCCTAGCTTCTAGGTTAATATTCAGTCAGGCTACTGAATAGCCCTTCAGTTCTAAATGTTGATGTGACCATCAGGCAAATCCGATGGCCATATACATATATGCTGAGTAAGTAGATGCAGCATTTGCTCATTTTTGCTGTACTCTTAGCATCTAAGCTATGAGCCAGGTTCTACAACTGAGTAACACTAAAGCATACTTGTTAGGAACTTCAGGTAGCAGGTTTGGGCATATAAAATACAGAAAATGCTAATTCTGTGGCATGAAAGGGTATGTGTAGAGCTCTGAAAAGAATCTCTCAACTTCCCCCAAATCCACATGCTTTTGGAAAGTTGGTGATTAAAAAGACCCATGTGATCATCTATGTAGCATCTAATATTATTATGACTTACTTATTGTAGAAACCTTATTATTGGCTCTCTGTTCCCTTTACAGAATCATGCTGCTTGCTGTGGCCATACTGTCCCTCTACTCAGTTCACCTTTTATTAAAAACATCCAAGGAAGGAGGTATGCTTCCCCTTAAATCCAAGATGCTTTGTTTTGATTCTCATAAAAGAGTATTTCAATCTAGAGCTTCATAACCTTAGGATGACTTCAGTCAGTTTCTCATTTCATTTTCTTCTGACCTCAATGACACAGTCTCTTAATGTTTTCAGTTGTTTGGGCAAATGAGAGGGAGGAGTCAAAGTCAAGTAGCTCAGGAAAAAAAAAGAAATCTGTTTTAGTGGATGATAGCGAGAACCGTTGGGTTTGCTATGAGCCCTGAAATGAATGAAGCCATTGCTTCTTGCTTGAAGAACATTTTAACATATTGGTTTTTGAGGTCGCATTGTTGCTATTTACAATTTCTAGATGATGTTTATTTACACGTTTGAGACTCCAGTGTAGAATTATATCATAGAAATATTTTAGTCATTAATATGGTCTTCTGAAGGCTATTTCATCTTTGATTGTAGGGTCTTTAATTTATGAAAAATTAGGGGAAAAAGCATTTGGATGGCCTGGAAAGATCGGAGCTTTTGTTTCCATCACAATGCAGAACATTGGAGGTAAGAGGATATAGCTTCCAATGGACTACTTAAACTCTCTATAGAATGTCCAGTAAATAAGAAAACTCTCTTTGGCAATGAACGAGCACTTTAAATACAGAAAAATCCCTGTTTCCTTCTTGTGCCTTGTAATTCTTAAGTTTTAAAAATGAAGTTTCCTAAGTAGATTTACTGTCCTTCTTTTATTAAAAAGATCAATATATAAGAATAATACATAAAACCTACTAGTTGAATTCTAAAATTAAAATATAAAAGCATTCTTGATTTTTGGTGCTGTGATAGCATTAATTATGATTTCTAAAAAGTAAAACGTGTATTTATTTCTGTCATTGTCACAATAGTTGATGTTTCTACGCATAATTGAATTCATTCCATACAAGTGAAATGCAGGTGTCTGGGACAGGCTAGGGGGACACAGTGATATGCTTTGGTTCCCTTGAGACACAGCCTGCACAGAGTCAGCCCACTGGGGAGGCCAGCCCCACCCCATCAGGAGTTGTACTAAGGCAAAACTCTGGCTGGGTGGCAGAAGGACTATAAGCCACAGTAGAGCCTAGAAATACGTATTCTTAGCAGTGGCCTAGATGGCATGTTTGTCCACCAGCTTCACACTGGCTCTGTGTGTCTTTGACCCTCAGGAGGCATCCAGACCCATAGTTCAGATTTCCTAATGGTTACATCCTGCTGCATGGCCCCAGGTGTATCCCCCCACAGTGGCACTTCATTTCCTCACCTCCTTCCTACTCCCCAAACCTGCTGTCCTATTCCTTTGTTCTTTCTTCTCTCAATGAATACCACCAGCAGCCATCCAGTTTCTTAAACCAGAAATCTGGGTGTCAGCCTAAACTTTTTTTCTCTTTCCTTGACCCTGAAAGTCCAATCAAATGCCCAATTCTGTCCATTGGATCTTTTACTTGTCTTTTGAGTCTCCCACAAACTCATTGTGAGGATGAAAGAAAAAAAGATGGCACATAATGAGCATGCTGCCTTCCTTCCTGGCTCTCTGCCTCAGTATACGTGTCTCTGGAGCCCCCCCCCCCGAATTAGTTTTTAAATGAACATTTTATAAGTATAAAACAAATATATGCTAATTGTGAAAATCTAAAAGGTTACATAAATATATAAATTACAAAGAAAAGTTTACACAAGTCATCCTCAGAAATATCTGCTCCTAGGCTTTCTCCGATGTCTAATTTAACAACTATACCGGTATTGTTAAAATTGGATCATTTCCTTCTACTGATTTTCAGCTTGCTTTCAAATTTAATAATATGCTCGAATATATTTGTGTGCTATTCCTTTTAATAGCTTTCGAGTTTTCCATTATACAAATGTACCATAATTGGTTTACAGAGTCCTTATTGATAAGTAGCTGGACTAGTTCTAATTTTTCACTTTCACAAAAATGCTGCAATAAATATGTATAGAAGCCTCTCAAATCCCACCAAATAGACTGCTTTACATTTGGTTCAAATTCTCAGCCATAGTAAGATTTAAAGTATCAAGCATTTTTACACGATCGCCTCATAGTTGATCTTATTTACTTGTTTTGACAACTGAAATAACCAGGCATAAGCATATTTATCCCTGAACTCTAGGAGCTGAGTGGCAGCAGCAGCATCTATAGCTCAAATACAGCCATTATTAGGCTTCTAAATAAGGGAATAAACTATAAAGTGGTCTCTAGGTTGAGCCACATGCCTGTGAGATACGTGTCTTCAAGGAAGTGAGACGAAATTTCCTAATACCATCCCAGAAAATGCTCCCATTTGGGGTACTCCATGATTAGCATATATTTGCCATAAGGGAAAGTGTATTTCTATATTTGACAATCCCACCGTTAGAATGTTGAATTTTCCCAATCCCCTAAAAAAATTAACATTTACTGCAAATGTTTTAAAATTAGCAGAATAGTGTTGACATTACTCAGACTGGTCTGGATCATTCTGAATTTTTGAAGACCAAACACATTAACAGTGGTGACTTCACTGATAGTCAGCAATTAATAGCTCCAACATTGAATAGGACCTCACTGAGTCAGTTAATCAGAAATGTCTCCTCTGTTTGCGCTCTGTAAGATTTAGCTTTAGCCAAGGTCTTTGTAAAGATTAACCAAATAATGTGTACAGAAGATATAGCAGATATTCTAAAAATCATTTTACTTTGGCAATAAAGAAGAAACACCAGACCAGGAGTTAGGGTACTTGTGTTTTAGAGGTAGCCTATCCTTTTCAAGCTGTGCGATCTGGACGTCTCATTTAAACTTTCAAAATCTTTAGATCTTCCACTGTAGAGGGAGGATAACAATATATACCTATAATGTCATCTCACAGGGCTGTTCAGATGATCAAATGAAGTAATGTGCAGACCTAAACAATGTGGAGAATTATTATCACCCTTGTTAGTTTCATTTGAAGTTAAGAAAATATTTTTAAACTATTAATAGCTCAATTTACAACCTAGATAATCTCTTTTAAATGCCTGTTAGCAAAAATCCACCAGAAGGATGTAGCACATATGAAAGGTTTCCAAGTAAATCTAGTCAGTTTCATTTTTAATTGAATCTCTTGACTGTGTGTCAAATAACAAATTAGTATCACATGCCACTATATGGATGGCCTTGAGAAAGAGGGTGTTGCATCAGTGTTTAATATTTCAGGCAAAATTGTTATGCATATGAATACATACACATTTTTCCAGAGAGAGCATTTATAGATTACATCAGATTGTCAAAAGAGTACATGCTCACTTGCATATCATGTACCTAAATGTTCATAAAATTTTGACCCTTTGCATAATTTCTTACTTGGCCTTGACAAAGGGTGGGGGAAACAATTATTTCATATTCTTTTATCAGTGTAGGAAATCTCCAGCTTCAACAACAAGTGATCTGAGACGTGTCCTTCTCAGGGAGAACCCAGAGAACTAGATTGGCCTACACCTAGAGCGAGCCAGGCTCCACAGGTCTGCCCTGTGATTCTTTCCCCTCTCGTCGGGCCCACGCCTGTTGTTCCTGGATCATTGCCCCAGTGATAGATGCTAAAACAGGCATACTCAATATAGGCCATGATGACTTATGACTGACCTGGATAAAACTTTGAAACTGTAGCTTCACTGTAAACTTTAGAGCTGGATTTAACACAGAATCAACACCAACAGTGTTAGCAAAGGTCCACCTTTACAAGAGCTAGAGAGACAAATGTCTATTTTTAAAAAGAACTTGGAAGCAGTACAGAATACACGGTGGATTTTCTTTCCATTTGGGGGATTAGATGCTCATCTTACAGAGAATAGCAGCCCCAAATGTCATGACTTCTTACAATGTGCCTATGACTCCAGTGCTATGTACCACCACTAAGCTGTCACATTTTCCGTTTTAGCAATGTCAAGCTACCTCTTTATCATTAAATATGAACTACCTGAAGTAATCAGAGCATTCATGGGACTTGAAGAAAATACTGGGTATGTCTTATGTTCCCCCCGTGACATCAACCCCATCATTCTACTTGGTCTTTCCAATCCTAATATACTTGTCTCTCTTTCTTGTCTAGAGAATGGTACCTTGACGGCAACTACCTCATCATATTTGTGTCTGTTGGAATTATTCTTCCACTTTCTCTTCTTAAAAATTTAGGTAAAAATATTTTCTAGCTGAAAATATTTTCAATTTTATGTCATAGTCTTGTAAGCTAATCATAGATACTATATTCACCTCCCAAGTTTTTTCTGCTGACTCCTAGGTTACCTTGGTTATACCAGTGGATTTTCTCTTACCTGCATGGTGTTTTTTGTCAGTGTGGTAAGTGATGGGTTGACATGATTCTTGTAGCTTGGTGAGCATGAGATGCTTTTTGTGTCTGAATTAGTGTTTTAATTTTCTTGAAAGCACTTCACTAGCATGAAGTGGTTCTGGCATCACAAGGGATTTTCTTATATACTAATTTGGGATGAAAAAAGAGCAGTCATGAGTTTAAAAATAGTTGAGTTTGAATGCTAAGGCAGTTGCTAATGGTATGTTCTGGGCACACTGGGTATATTTTTGGACAAAAGGAACACTCCAGGAACACAACATTATAATAACCCAGTACGTAGAAAGGTAAAGGAAGTGGGCTATAACCATAAACCCATGAATCAGCCATTCTCTCTTATGAATTCTACCCATTAAGGGAGGGCCATCATAGTGAGATTATGGAAATCTTCTCCCTGCCCTTGCCAAAAGGGAGAATTTCTTGCACGACCATGAATGCCAAAATGTATCCATTTCCCCCCCAAACTAAAGAAGGAATAGAAAATTTGTGATGGCCCATGCCATAATTAGTTAGAAGAAATAAAGGATATGAAATTTAGCAAAGGAATAAATACCTGTCTTATGGAAGAGCATGAAAGAGGCTTGGGTATTTATGCAAAATACTGTCCTGTTGACTCTGCGGGACAGGGCTGCCAATCACAGTTCCAACTCTCTCCTGACAACAGAGGCCATAGGGAGTCTCCATGTCCATTAGTCTAAAAGGAATCCCAAGCTGAGCTCCTTCCCTGACCCCATATGCCACACCTTGTTTTCCTTAAAAGGCTGACTTTTTTTTTTTTTTTGACTGGGTCTAGGTGATTTCTAAGAAATTCCAGATACCCTGCCCTCTGCCTGTTCTGGATCACAATGTTGGAAATCTGACATTCAACAACACACTTCCAATGCATGTGATAAAGTTGCCCAACAACTCTGAGAGTACAGATGTGAACTTTATGATGGATTACACCCACCGCAATCCTGCCGGGCTGGATGAGAATCAGGCCGAGGGCTCTCTTCATGATAGTGGAGTGGAATATGAAGCCCATAGTGATGACAAGTGTCAACCCAAATACTTTGTATTCAACTCTCGGGTAAGTGAGAGGCCCAGACCTGTAATGAGCCTAGTAATGTGGCCTCTGAGCATTTATTTCACAAAATGAGATGGCCTGAGATTGCCATCTGTGTTGGAATGCTAAACATGTGGTGTTGTCTTTGTTTTTCAGACGGCCTATGCAATTCCTATCCTAGCATTTGCTTTTGTATGCCACCCTGAGGTTCTTCCCATCTACAGTGAACTTAAAGAGTAAGGCAGCCATCATTTTAGCATTCTAATTTGCTTTGGAAAATCTGCTCATATGTTCAAAAGTGCTTTAAGAGGAAACATGGTTCGTAGCTTTCTCTTCAGAAGAAGTTTGTGCTACATCCACTCATCAATACCCTGTTTACGTCCTTCTCTCCTATATTTCCACTACAACAGGGAGGGTTCAGGGCATGGAAATGAGGATCAGCAAATAGTTGTAATGATTTGGGAAGATGTTGGGGATTTACATTTGAATTTTGTGGGAAGAAATGATGTCATCTGGACAGGCAGGCAACACCCAGGAATACCAAAAATTATGGTTATGGTAGCCTTGATAAGCCACTGGTGTCCTCTATGGTCAGTTCCTAACCTTTGTCTAAAAGACATTGAGCACAAAAAATGTGCCTTCATCATCTTATCCGTGTAATGAAGACATTGGCTCAAAAATCTTTTTCCTCCAGCTGATGATCTATGATTTGTTCATATGTAATATTATCTTCTCTTTGAGATTGTTGACATTTGCTTGGGGACAAAGGATCTGAGCTCACTATAGTAGCTTCCTTTTTACCTTTAAGGGAGGGTGTCATATGGTAATTCTCAACTTCTTTAAATTAATCCAGGAGTCAATAACCTGAGTCTTCATTCTCACTAAATAGTGATCCCTATCCCTACAAATTCTGATTTACTCATAAAATCTTTTCAGAACACTTCAATTATTTTGAAGTCTTTGATTTACTTTGAAAATCACATGCAGCCATTACTCTTGAAGACAACAGTTGACCTTAGGCAGCTGGGTGCCCTCTAGAACAATTTCCAGAAGTTGTTCCAGTAACAATATCAGGCTTCCTGGTTGTCTGAACTCTTGGCAGTAGTTATGTTGCTGAATCTAGTAGATTTTGTTATTAAAATCAGCTCATCATGAAATTCAAACGCTTTCTACATTAGAAGCCAGGTTGATCTTTCTGTTAATTGCATTCTTAATTATTCAGTAGATAAGCTTTCTTATTGACATGAAATAGACTGTTCCCCTTATGGGGAAATGGTGGTTGCTAGGACTGAAGAAGACTAGAGGAATAGCGTTTAAGAAAGATGGGAACCAACCCTCGCTGGTGTAAAGATAAATTTAAATCAGCTTTAAGTTTATGTACTAGAAATGAAGTTTCATTGTGAGCAATACAGTCATACTTAAATTATTTTTATTTTAAAAAGTGATATTGTCGTATGTTTTTTAAAAAACAAAGCTCAGGGCTCTTTTTCTCTTCAGTCGGTCCCGGAGGAAAATGCAAACAGTGTCCAATATTTCCATCACGGGGATGCTCATCATGTACCTGCTTGCTGCCCTCTTTGGCTACCTAACCTTCTATGGTAGGTCACTCTGTCAAAGTCATTCTCTGTGCAAATCCTGCTTAGACTGATCATTGACCTGGCTAGGTAGAATTTTTTAATGGCCCTTTATAAGCATGATCTACAGATGATGTATACTCAATTCATGTGCTATTTTTAGCTTTGTTTTAAGGAAATGAGACCTGAACCAGCTTAGTCAACAAGTTACAATCTGTGAACCCACAGATATTCTATTTAAAAAAAAAAATCCTTCCAACTAAATTATTTTCCTTCAGGGATAGATATTTCTTTGGCCAAACTCCCTAATCCAGTTCAGGCTAGAAGCAACAAGAATGAATCTGATTGCATGTGGTAAAGCTCTTTTGATGGAAAAATTAACTACCAAGCCAATGGCAGAAACATTACAAAGTCTTCAAGTAAGAACTTGCTTCTTATTTACTAGTTGAGTCAAATCTGAGGATTTGGTATTAGGTAAAATTTTTGGCTTACCCTATTCTATTCAGTTACTGTGAATGGTTTTCTAAGAAAGATAAGGACATGACAGAATTTCCTTCAATCTAGGAATGTGCTACAAAAAAAAAAAAAGTGACTACGGCCACGTTAGATTACTCCTGAAACATTTCCTCTCTGGCATGTTAACAGTAAGCAAAGCAGCTGGAATTGTATTCCTTTGATTACAAGGCCCTAAAGACAAATTTTACAGAATCAAACACTGAACTGGTAGCACACGTTCACAGTAATCACTGTGTGGACATAAAGATATTTTTTGTATATGCCTCTCTTTTTGAATTTTTTTTTCTGAGTCGTTTGATAATTAAATTGTCAGGGAAGAAAAGACTCAGGAATAGCCCACCATTTGCTTAGGTTTTTTTTTTTTTTTTTAAATTAGACTAATATTTGACTATTAACCAAGCACATGCTTTCAATTAGATGTTAACTTCTTGCTGGTTGTGAGCTAATGAAAGTCAGGGTCATATCACTGAAGGTGTTTTTAATCCCTTTATGTCTGACCTTAAGGGGAGGAGGGAGAAAATCAAACTACATCTGATTCAGTAAATCTTTCCTACCATTTGTATCTAGAACTCAGAATGGATGTGTTTTCAAGGAGGACAGCATCTCAATCCTACGGCAATATTTATGGGCAACCCTGGAAAAATTATACTAATTTATCCTTACATGTATGTTAATTACACTTTAGTGAGTTTCATAAGACAAGCCAACACTTGAAAAAACCCGGAGAATGTGTTTCAGTGTCGTGATAGAGTCATAAGAGGCATAATTGTTGAACTTGAAAGTATGTTAGAGATCATTTGTTCTGAGTTTCCAGAATGAGTTTGGATGACCTGTGTCAGGCCTAGCTGGGCAGATGGGGGCAGAGGAAAGAAAGAGAAGGAATGGGAAAGGCAAGCTGATGGGGTTTTTGTTGTTGTTTGTTTTCTCAGCCCCTTCCTTTCATCAGAAGACCATGTCTCCTGTGGATAGACTATTTTTTTTTTTTTTTTTTTAGTAAGTCATAAAAACAAAGATCATGTATACACTGATGCCTTTATGGGGTACAATGTGCTGATTTCATAAATAGTTAGGAATGCTTACATCAAACTAGTTAATACAGCCTTTACCTCATTTACTTAATTATTGTGTTAAGACATTTATACTCTATACTTAATAGATTTGACAATGCACCCTTGCAATATGAACCATAGGATTGGTCCCACCATTTATCCTCCTTCCATCGAATCTCCCCCCTCTCCTTCCATCCCCCAAGCTGGTGGGGTTTATGCCTCTTGTTCCCTTCAACAGGAGCCCCTCAGCCTCTCTGGTTGTGATGTTTCTGTATAATAAAGAGAGATATCCTGATGCAAATGAGCTCAAGAAGCTCCTAAGCCATTTCATATTAGCTCCTGCAACTTTATAATCTTTAGGATCCCTGTGTTCATTTTTTCCCAGTTTGTTGTGTTGCAATAACATCCAAAAGTTACCTTATTTGATGCCTTGAAGGCTAATGAGAAAGGGAGTCATGTTCAATAAATTACATAGAAGAAAAAATTCTCAAAAAAACAGTTATCTGTAATAAATCTCTTTCACCATCCACCCACTTCCCCCACAAAAAAAACCTGTGTTCAAAACCTTTGTTCATTTAAACAAAGGTTCATAGTTAATAAGCTCAGACACAAGAACAAAAGTATCTGGACTCCCAGACCTGGGTCTTTTCCGCTGTACCATGTTCCTCCATAAAATGTTGCTGTAAGTAACCAGCGCCAACACCTATTGAACCCATTCTCTTCTTCCTGTCTGTAGGAGAAGTTGAAGATGAATTACTTCATGCTTACAGCAAAGTATACACATTTGATACTCCTCTTCTCATGGTACGCCTGGCCGTCCTGGTGGCAGTAACGCTAACTGTGCCCATTGTCCTATTCCCAGTAAGTACCTAAGGCTTTGATGAAGGAAACCTGTTTGACATCATAGATTAGTGGATGTGCCGTATTTTAACTAAACGTGGATTTAATTATACTTTGAGTTTACTGTTGCAATTCTAGAAGACATTATTATTTTCATATAGCACTTCGGAGCCATTTAAAATTGATCACATAATATGTAGATAGAGAAACTACTTTTAAGTGGTATTTTTAAAGTTTGGGGTAAAAAATCCTGAAATTTATTTTTAAACTCAAAATCAAAAAGTGGAACTTAAGCTTCTGTCTTGCAGATTAGTAAAAATGAATAGGACTTCATGTAACTTCTGAAATTTGAAAGCCAAAGCCACATTAACTTTTAAATCATGTTAAATTTCACCACAATTTTGAAGGTATTTCATTTTCTTCCCAAATTTTGTGCTGCAATACCATCCAAAAGGCACCTTGTTTAATCTGATGCCTCAAAGGCTAATGAGAAGGGGGTTTGCATTAAACAAATTATATACTAGTAAAAATTTCTCCAAAAATAATTATGTTATCTATTATATCTTTCTCTCACCCACCCATCTCCCCCACAGAAAAAACCAACACATGCCCTCTGGCAGACTCAGACCTTGGTCACCCCTTTCTGGCACTTGCCATCGGCGTCAGTTTGTCCTGGAATAACATGAGCAGAGCTGGTGGTAGAGATTTGAGCTGCATGAGTTAAAACCGCCACCTATGGATAAACACAGTTCTTCACCCTCCTGCCAACTCTTCTTTCATAAACACTAAATTTATTCATACATTTCAGGGGGAAAAAAATAAGTCACACAGTAACCAGCACTGTCCTGCACATAATGTTCCATACAGGGAGGGCCTGGCTATGTGAACTACTTATATAATGACACTATGATTGCTTTAAATGCAGCTTGTGTGCTGAAATATATTTTGGCACATTCCTTTTTCATGAGTGCATGAAATCAGATCCTTATTACTATGGTGGCTAATATTTTACTCTTTAAATAATGTCTTGCCTCTAATATATCTGAAAGGATTTCAAATGACATGCACACAGTTTTAGCCTAAAATTAGCTTCATCTTGGGCACGAGACAGAAGACAGCTATAAACAGAAGGTGTACTGTAGGGTAAAATTTCCAAGTGAACAGCTTCACCAAGAAAAGAATGTCTGTTAGCCCTTCCTTTTGGGTAAAATTGTTTCCTAAATTTTGGCATACAGTAGGCAGGTACATCACTGAGCATTTTATGAAAGAGATTTGTTGCGTGCCTCAGCCTTGCTTCATTCCTGTCCACACAGTGTTGTCCAGCTGTGGGCTCCAGGGACTGACGGACCTGGCCATGGTCACACAGCTGGTTGGTTACTGAACCAGTGCAGCTCATAGCCGAACACTGCCAGGCTATAGTCATGGGGGGGAAGCAAAGTCATGTACCGGCGAACTTTGAAAATCTCCAACATTGACAACCCAAATCTCCCCTTACAAGTTCTTTGCCTGTGTGAAAGATAAAGCACTAGTAGAAATTTGACCGTCAGGAAGAGCAAGTTTGTAAACATTAGATGCCATTAGAACCAAAATTGACCATGAGAACAAAAATTCAGAAAAATAACTGCTACCCTTCACTATGTGTTTTCGTTCAAAACTAGCATTGATGGGACATTGTGCACACTCTCTTGTCCTCACCCCTTGGTATGTCCCCACATATAAATAATAAAACAAATACAATCTCATCTAGATTAGAATCTATCAGCCTTACCTATTGGGCATTTCCTTTCTTTCAACAAGTGACAATTGGACTCTCTTTCACAGGAGCCTGATAAAGTATATGACAAGGGTTGGTTTGTTTTTCCTTTATTTCACTTATTATCTTTCTTTTCCATAATCAGGTTAGTTTTTCCTTCTTAGTGAAAGGCACATAGTAACTGCTTGTAATGTCTGTTGAATAAATGAAGCGAATTAAGACTCTAGCTTTGTCATTGGCAGCCACCAGCTCCTTCCCTCTTAGCAGTGTGTGGGAGGGAGCATGGGGGGCGGTGTCTGTCAGGGAATGGCAGCTCTTTCCAGAGGACCCATCCATCATGCCATTTTCAGTGTGTACTTCCCTTTGTGCAGTAAAATTCCCATATTTCCATGGGAAAAACTAAAAACCAATTAACCCTAACGAGTTTCTCATAAACACACAGACTCAAATTCCACCGGCCATGCCTTTCAAAAAGATTACATCTCAGATTCTCTAGCTACTTGTATTTCTTCTTATCCTAGTAAAATCATTCTTTTCCCTTGTGTAGCCTTCAGGTCTGTTTGGAAGTTCTGCAGCTGTAGGCATAGAAATGTAGCCTAGGGTTGCCAGGAAATGCAGAATAGTGATTCACAGGCATCTCACAGCAAACTTGCAAAGTGAAAGGGTGAGTCACTTCTAAGCAACGAGGAGCGAGGAGCGGTGGAAATGTTTTTGTTGTGTTTTTGTTTGTTTGTTTTTGAGACTTTAGAACTAAGGCTCTCAGTCCCACATTTCTTTCTTTCTTTCTTTTTTTTTTTTTTTTGATATCTTATTGTGATTTTATTTTTTTATTAAATGATAAACATATAGATCATGTATACATTAATACATTTATGGGGTACAATGTGCTGATTTCATATAGAATTAGGAATGCTTACATCACACTGGTTAATATACACCTGGTCTTATTTACTTAGTTATTGTGTTAAGACATTTATACGCTATACTAATAGATCCGACATGTACCCTTGCATTATACACCATTGGTATGATCCCACCATTCACCCTCCCTCAATCTGACCACCCCCCTCCCTTCCCATCCCCTCTCCTCCCTCCTTCATCTTGGGCCATAGTGGTGATCTATCCTTCATATGAAAGTGTGAGTGATTATAAATTGGTTTCAGAAGAGTACTGAGTACACTGGGTATTTTTTCTTCCACTCTTGAAATACTTTACAAGAAGGATATGTTCCAGCTCCATCCATGTAAATGTAAAAGAGGTAAAGTCTCCATCTTTTTAAGGCTGCATAATATTCCATGGTACACACATACCACAATTTATTAATCCATTCATGGGTTGATGAGCACCTGGGCTTCTTCCATGACTTGGCTATTATGAATTGAGCTGCAATGAATAATCTGGTGCAAACATCTTTTCTGCAAAGTGATTTTTGGTCTTTTGGATATACTCCTAGTAGAGGAATTGCAGGATCAAACAGAAGGTCTACTTTAGATCCCTGAGTATTCTCCATATTTCTTTCTAAAACAGATGTATTAGCTTGCACTCCCACGAGTGTACAGAAGTGTTCCCTTTTCTTCATATCCATGCCAACACCTGTAGTTGTGGGATTTTGTTGTGTGAACCAGTCTTACAGGAATTAGATGATATCTCAAAGTGGTTTTGGTTTGCATTTCTCTGATGATTAAAGATGATGAGCATTTTTTCATGTGTCTGTAGGCCATACCTACCATCTTCAGAGAAGCTTATGTTCAAGTCCCTTGCCCACAATGAAATGGGATTACTTGTTCTTTTCTTATTCATAAGTTTGAGTTCTCTGTGGATTCTGGTTACCAAACCTTTGTCAGAAGCATAACCTGCAAATATCCTCTCCTACTCTAAGGGCTGTGTTTTTATAGTTTCACGTCTTAAGTTTAAATCTTTTATCTAGTGAGAGTCAATTTTTGTAATGGTGGTGTGGGTCCATTTTCAGTCTTCTACAAGTCTCGCCAATTCTCCCAGCACCATTTGTTAAATAGGGAATCTTTCCCCCAGTTTATATTTTTGATAGGCTTATCAAAGATTAAGTGTCTGGGTTCATCTCTTGGTTCTCAATTCTGTTCCATACAGCTACCTCTCTGTTTTTGTGCCAATACCATGCTGTTTTGATCAATATAGATTTATATTACAGTTTGAACTCCAGTAGCGTTATTCCTCCTGATTTGTTTTTATTTATGAGTAATGTCTTGGCTATTTGAGGTTTTTTCTGGTTCTAGATAAAATGAAGTACTATTTTTTCCAGATCTTTAAAGTATGATAGTGATGCTTTGATAGGGATTGCATTAAATTTATAAAGTGCTTTGGGTAATATAGATATTTTAACAATGTTGATTCTTCCTAGCCATGAGCGTGGTATGTTTTTCCATTTGTTAATATCTTTAGCAATTTCTTTTCTCAGAGTTTCATAATTCACTTTATAGAGATCTTTCACGTCCTTTGTTAGGTAAATTCCCAAATATTTAATCTTCTTTGTCACAACTGTAAAGGGAATACAGTCCTTAACTGTTTTTTTGGCTTAACTATTACTGGTACATATAAAAGCTACTGATTTGTGAGTATTGATTTTGTATCCTGAAACGTGTATTCCTTGATCAGTTCTAAGTGTTTTGTGGTTGAGTCCCTGGGGTTTTCCAGGTATAAAATCATATCATCTGTGAAGAGTAAAAGTTTGATCTCCTCTGACCCTATTCATATACCCTTGATCACCTTTTCTTCCCTAATTGCGATGGCTAATACTTTGATTACAATGTTAAAAAGCAGTGGAGACAATGGGCAGCCTTGCCTGGTTCCTGATCTGAGTGGAAATGTTTTCAATTTTACTCCATTCAATATGATATAGTCCCACATTTCTGACTTTTCATTGGGTCCCCCATCAGCACCCCCCAACAGGCTCTGTTCAGGACCCTCTCTCTGGCAATAACAGGTGTTTTCTCTAGAGCTGCAAAAAACCTTTCTGAATTCCTTCTGGGTCAGAGGCCCAGGCTTTGGCGGGCGGTTTCCCCCACCCATAGCATCTGACCCACATCAGCTTCTGTCAGTAAAGAAAAGGGCACACAGATAAGTGGCTGAGCAGACGGGCTTTGTAGGTAATGAGCCAGAAATGCCTCTGCCCTGACCTGGGTAAACAGAACTGCTGCGGTCCTTTTGATCCCAGTCTGGCTTCTCAGCACAGTACTTTAACAAGAACTAGCCAGCAAGTCTACTTCTCGTTCTTTCCCACCAGCCTACTAGCTCCCCTTTGCTCTGTTGCCCTCTTTAGGAGAGCATTGGAAACTTTATTTGCCTTTCGTTTTGTTTGGAATTTTCTTATTCCTTATTCACTATGAGGAGGAACATTTCACTACTTACTCCAACCATTCTCCCCATTTTTCCCATAAACTTTCTGTACTTTTACATTATGGGGCCAAACCTGACTTAGTCTTTCCACTGGATATGAGGCCTTAGGAAGCCGCACTTAGATTCATGCACTTACTCATGGGATTGCTTCTAACTCAGCTCAAGGCATCAAATGCACCATTTTAACAAAGGGCTAACTGCCCATTGCCAACTCTTTCTGAAAATGAACTCAAATTCAACTCGTTTGTTCTATCCATTTAGTAAGTTCTGACGCACCACGTATGTATCACTAAAAACCTTATTTTAAGCCTACTAATTAGACCAGTTTGGACAATATTCAGTAAGCACTAATTGCAGGTCATAATAGAAAATTTAAAAGCTGCTGAGAAAAACAACATCAAGCCATTTGCTTTCTTCCGTTTTCTTTTCAGAATGCGTTTCATAATTTTCACTAATGCCATTTTTAAAATCCTTTGCAAAGTCATTCTTAAACTATTTCCAGAGACTATCTGGTTTGTCATTCTGAAATGAATTTGCCTTTCAAACTAAACAGATGGCTTTAATTTTTTGGTGGAGCGGTATGAAAGGAATGTCACATGAGAACTGTCAAGCAATTTGGGCTCAATTTTTTTTGTCGCTCATATATTATATCTTCAATTTTTCTCTCTTTTAAGTGAGTGCTTACCACCACACTATTGAGAGACCTTAGAACTAAAATCTTTAAGTAAAAATAAATCACAGCGTTTCCCCAAATGTGAACTCCTAATTTAACTGAGATGTGCGCTGATTGAAAAGCCAGCAGAGTAATTCCACGACGTCAAAAAAAAAAATCCTCTAAAAGATTCCTAAGAGTGTTCTCAACTTTGTTAAGCTGTACAAATATAAACAGCATTCCCTCCCTGTGCCCATGGGGATCTCTGTATCCAGTTACATCAGAGTAACTTGAGGCGGCCTCTGCAAATAAATCCTCTCCTGACCTTTCACCAACTTATTTCTACTGCTGAAAAAGGGCCGAGGTCGGTGGAGAGTCCTGAAGGGAGTGGGGAGATTTCTACTGCTCAGGTTGATCGAACATTTCGCATTGTCTTGTGTGTGTAAGACGCTAAGCTGGAAACTGAGGAATGTTAAGATGACTGAGTCCTGTTCTTCAACTTTTGTGGCTTTAAAATCTATTGGTGGGGGGAGGAAATAGGGGAGAAAGAGAAAGGAGTAAATGCAGAAATATCATCTTTTGAAAAATCTCAGTGCCAAAAATGTTAAAGAAAATGCAAAATTAAGAAAAACCTCAGTTGGTAAAAATTCCTTTCACAATCTCCTCTAAATCAATGCAGTGCTTGCCTTGAAGGTTTAATCCAGTCTGACAAGACAGGATTAGTGATTGACGAGGGTTTTACTGTCTGTCTGCAGTATATATTTTACCTGTTACTTTATCTGTCTGACCAAGATTACTTTTAGCAAAACATTCTGAAAATTGAGAAAGTGAATACAATATATTACCAAGGGAAAATGACACTCTATCAAAAATCAGCATCAAGGTTTCACAGCCATGTGAGTGCACAGTCCTGCGTTGCTTAACAACAGGGTTACATTGTTAGGCTATATCGTCACCGCGTGAACATCAGAGAGTGTAATCGTATAAATCTATGCGGTCCAGCCTTCTCCACCTCTAGGTCACATGGTATGGCCTGTTGCCTCCAGGCCTCAAACCTTTACAGCCTGTCACTGTACTGAATTAGTGTAGGCAATTGTGACACATTGTTAATTATTAGTATCAAAACATAACTACACATAGAAAAGGTTCATCAAAAGTGTGGGATTATAATCTTTTAGAATCACTGTCTGTGGTCTGTTGCTGGCCCAAATGATGTTATGTGGTGCTAAATTGCGCTTCACACCAATATATGTGTGTTACCACAAGAGAGGAAAGTTGGGCAAAAAAAAGCATCAACAGCTTTTCGATGGGGGAAAAAGGGGGAAAGAAGGAAAAAGCTTTCAAGTGTGGAGAATATCTGAGGCAGTAGATAAAGCCAAATACAAAGCAGTGACCTAGCCTTTGAACTTTCTTCTTGCAGATCCGCACGTCAGTGACGACGCTATTATTTCCCCAAAGACCCTTCAGCTGGATAAGACATTTCCTGATTGCAGCCGTTCTTATTGCACTTAATAATGTTCTGGTTATCCTTGTGCCAACTATAAAATACATCTTTGGATTCATAGGTAAGTTTCAGAAAGACATTTATTTAGTCAACCCAAACTGAAACCTTTTTAAATGGTGGACCGGGAGCCAGTGCTGGATAATTAGGCTGCAGGTCTTTCTCTGGCTCACAGATTCCCATTAATTCCATCAGCTTCAGTGGCTGAACTGGTCACTTTCCCTTCGTCCCCAGTGACTCTGGGAACGAACTACCTTATAGGTCAGTTATTCCAACTGCTTTTTCTGACAGATGAAAAACTGCACCCCATGGAAGTCAAACCAGGATTTGGTCTTAGGTCTTAACTCTGTCATTGGGAAAAAAGTCAGAAAGATAGATTTTACCTCGGAAGGTCTCCTAGGTCTAGGAATATCATCGGCTAATCATTAATGTTATTTTCAGAGGAATTGGTTGATTTTATAAAGCCTATTATTTTTCTTAATATTTGTATTTTGCACTACTGATTGAAGAGCTACTCAAATTTTACACACCTTTTAACACTCTAAAAGAATCAGGTGTATGCAACTTAAAAATTAAGAGGTGGATGGAAGGGTGTGTGATGTTCTGTCTCCTTGATATACATTTATTTTAGTAATCCCCTACAAAAGTGCATTAAGTTCAGGTTTTTATTGCTTATTACATTACATATACTTTTGCAGCTATGCTGTTGGGGACATTTTAATTTTCTGTATCAACATATCTTCTACAAACAAGCTGTGCATGCTTTAAATGTGTGCTCCTAATGCCAAGAAGAATAGGATAGCTTAACATTTAGTTGTTTTAAAGGACATGCCCTTGGGTATGTCCTGTGCTGGGTAAGACGGTGACCCACCCTATGTTTGCCTCCACAGGGGCTTCGTCAGCCACCATGCTGATTTTTATTCTTCCAGCAGCTTTTTATCTTAAGCTTGTCAAGAAAGAACCTCTTAGGTCACCCCAAAAGGTCGGGGTAAGTAAGGCTTACAATTTCCCTGATTATTAGTTGCTCTTTGACTACTTAGAGTAAACCAGAAAATACACGTGGTTCAGAAAAATGAATCAATGAGCAAGAACCAAAAATCACCTAGAACTCTCTGTGCTAATTATGCTAACAGAGAAAGGGGGTAGATTTCTGAAACTCAAATGATTCGACTAGAATTTCTTCTCTTCAAGTATCTGATGTCCTGTGTTGAGTCCCTCGTATATGTCAAATGCAGACAACTTTTCCCACTGGCACTTGGGTGTTATGTGTGTTCCTGTTTCCAAAACTAAACTACTACAGTATTAACGTGAAATCATGCAGGAAGGAAGTAGAATCTCCAGCATGGTTATGAAATAATTCACAATATTGAATTATTTGATGAAAGGAAAATGTTGCCTTTGTTTTCTCCTCCAGAGGACTCTGCTGTCCCTTGTGGACTGAGATCCAGAACAGAATCATTTGTATTTCAGTTAACCTCTTTAGATGTAAAATAGTATAGTCTCATTAAATTAGAGAGTACATATTTCTTTTCCATAATTAGGACTACAGAAATACAGGCTAGAAATAATTGTTTTTCCAATAATTAAATATTATCCATAACAGCTAAATTATTCTGAATTTTTGCCTTGAAGTTATTACCTCTTGGGATTATTCAGGGACTTCAGGCAAGTTTGGTATCAAAAACTCCTCCCATCATCTTGCCCCTGAATTTTACCTCTATGTAACCCATCTTGCTTGGACGTGTACAACAGTGTCCCATTGGCCAATTGATTGTCCTATTTGTGACCCATTTTCAGTTTAACCAGATGTAAAATGAATAAAAGTATATCCTAGACACTTTCTAATGAAAAAAATTTTAGCTGATCCTTTCTTATATAGAATTGAGAGGCCAATCCATGTGGTAATATGTAAGGCCTCTTCTAGTATTAAAATTCTGAAATATTTTATATATATATATACTTGTATATAATATGTGTGTATATTATATGTATGTAAACACACATATTTATACTTTTTGTAGAGATGTATATTAGGCTTTTTGTTTTTGTTTGCTTTATAAGACTAGAATTATATCATATGTACTGTCCATTTATAACCTGCTTATTTTCACCAAAAGATTCCCTACATTGTTAACTCTTTTTCTATAACTTGGTTTTTAATGGTCATGGAGTATTCCATCATTCTGATGTACCAAATCAATCAGCCACTATCCTATTATTGAAGCTTTAGGTTATATTTCTCCATTGTGTTCCTTCTTTTTCCCCAGCTAGGGTTTTAAACTGGCTGATCTAGTAGGCATGGTACCTGAGTTATTAAAAATAATACAATTCAATATGCCAATCAGATTGCTGCCTTATGTAAACAACTGATAAGAACAAACTGTGCTAATTATGGTTTCTGTGTTCCCTAACAAGTTCTCTCTGAATTACAGGCTTTAGTTTTCCTTGTGGTTGGAATCATCTTCATGATTGGAAGCATGGCGCTTATCATAATTGACTGGATTTACGATCCTCCAAATTCCAAACATCACTAACCCAAGGAAAAATATATGTATTTTTTTCTACTGGAAATGGTTGCACATTATGCACCAAAAGACACTTGAGTTATCTTAATTGGAATGTTATTCATAGGAAATAACAGGAAGATTCCAAAGACATTTGCTAGTAATATCACCAGACACCTGCGGAAGAGAAAATCATTGTTTTTGGCAAGAATGGCTGTCTATGTATTTAAAATCTGTGGCGCACTTTCTACCCAGGTTTTACTAGAGCAGTGTGAGATGACCATGGTGTATTTTTACTGCTGTAAGAGCAGTTGATAGCTGTGTGCAATGGTTATTGGATAGTACTCCCCCCCCCCCCAAAAGTACCAAATATTTGTATTCTTTTTTGTTTTTGCAGTTTTTAGCCAGGGCTGGGTTTGAACCTGCCACCTCCAGGATATGGAGCCAACACTCTACTCCTCTGAGCCACAGGGGCCACCCCAAATATTTGTATTCTTGGAACATCAAACAAAAATGCCCTGGTGGCAAAGCTATCGCCACTGAATGCCTTCTCCCAGTTTTACACCAAAAACTCTGGGTCTGTTTACCAACAGAGGCAAATGGTATGGCTCATAAACCATCCCCACAAGGTATACAAATGAGACAGCAGCCTAGAGCATCTTATTGTGAACAGCAACAGAATATTTTGCCCATTTTGATTGTGGCATTGAATTAATGACTTCTTTATTCAATGGACTTTTGGGTACATGTTAAAACATCTTACTAAACATAGAGAGGGGCTTTATTTAAATTCTAGAGCAACAACAAATATAATTCTTATAGCTAAACTGCCTGTTCTGGAAGTACCTGCTTTTTAATGTTATTTCTAGTTCTCTCGTCATACTTTTGTCCTTGAACAATGCTCTCTCTCTCGTCTTCCATTCTCACACAGAATTTTTAGAAGACCACAATTCATGTGGAGGTACAATACCCAGTATTGTTTGATACATTTTTATTTGATAAACATTCAGTGCAGGAAACTGTGATTTGCTATGTGTTTATGTATATAATCTTATTCTATAGTCATCAGAATGTTAACGTATGGTACATTTGATTTTTATTTTTTACATGTGTAGTTTTCTTTTCTTCATGGTCAAAACACATTATTGGGGTGAGGGCAGGGAATTAAGTTGGTGGGCTCAAAAATCCATGTGTATGTATGTGTCTGTTGGGGATACTTCAAATTTAAAACCTAAGTTATGTAGTTCAGTAACCCTCTTCTTCAAAGTTTCCAATGTTATAATCATCTATAAGACAATCAGTTCCTTATTTGCAGATGATTATCTATACTAAGGTTGTTCTTTTAAATTAGCATGTCTAAAGTAGCATTTAGTTCATTTGAGCTTGCATAGGTGTTTGCCAACATCCATTTCTTATTTAAATACAATACCGAGTGGTTGTCCCATAAAAACAAAAGTGCTAACACTACAAAGAAATGCAAACTATCATTCTTGCTCACTTCTATAACATACTTACATAAAATGGATTCAAAAATTGCCACTCATTGCCTAGAATTTCTGAAACTTATTCCTTTTTCTTTCTAAGTCATAGCGTTCACTTGTATATTTTATATTTTAGTAAAGCCAAATATGAAATACAAGTATCATATAAGTATGATAATATTAAATCATATTCAGTAGTTTTTCTGAGATGTGCCCAAGAAAATATATATTGGTTTTATGTGCTGTTTTCTACAGGCATAATACTATAAAATGATGCACTTTGTTAATGGAAATTGATCATAACTAGAAAATATTATAACTTCTGAGTTACCATTATTTTGAAAAATATTGCTGAATATCATCTTTAAGACATAGTTCCATTTTCCTTCATCTAAAGAATGTACTGAAATAGAAAGTGGAAAAAAAGTGTTGCTGAATGTTAAAAAAAAAGTTTAATTGAAGCATACTTACATGTAAATATCAATGATTAATCCCCACAATGGAGAACTGTAAACTCTGTATATATTTTGAATGCTTGAATGCTTTACATTTAAAATGACTAGCTTGAAAGTATCAACATGTGTAATTATATAAATATTTAAGAGCAATACAATAGTGCCAAAGGATAAAGCATCATTTTTTCTCCTGGCCATTTTCAGGATTAGAGTTTGCACATACTGCAGGGCAGACATACATATGGTATCTTGTGCTGATTAATTTAACCCCATTTGTAAACAGATGAAATTTTTATTTTCATATTTCATTTATAAGATGGTTCAATGTATTGGGAGGATTTTTTATTACAGAAAGTGTATATTGGTATATAATAAATGAACTTTTCAAATGACTATGATGTGGTTTTCATTCTGTGGTTAAAGAAGGCTCTGAATTATTTGTACATGAAACAAAATTTAAAATCCAAATATTGTTTTTCTTCTATTGGTATACTCGTATGTTCCATTTTCACTGTTACCTGTGACATATAGCTGATATCCACAGTCATGATCAAGACAATAGTTGTCATCTTATTTTGGTAAAACAAACATCTAATACTAATTTTTTTTTTTTGTCATCACATGTATAACTCCCAGTGAATGTAGAAGGAATAAATCTCTTATGGTTAATTAGAGAGACTTCATTGAGGATGTGAAAGAATAGAAGAAACATGAAAATGGTAAAATAAAAACATGGAAAATATGGGAGCAAGAAAAGCAACACCTAAGCGCTCAGGCTTATGTGTGAAAGGGCTATCAGTGGGACTGATGAGTCATATGGTAAAGTGTACCCTTAACTTCGTAAGAAATTTCCCAAAGGTTCTCTAAGATTGTTCTGCCATTTTCATTTCTACTTCACTATATACAAGTTCCAGTGGCTCCATATTCTTGCCCAACATTTGTCCTTGTCTTTTGTACTTTGAGGGGGGTGGGTAGTAGGTGTGAAATGGGACCTTGTGATTTTCATTTCTACTTCCCTGATAAACCAGTGTTGAAAACTTTTCATGTATTTAGTGGTCATTCATATATCTTCTTTTGTGAGTGTGTATTCAATCTTTTGCCCATTCTTAAAGCTAGACTGTGTATTCTTTTGTTGTGGATTTTTAGGAGCTCTTTAAATATGGATACATATCCTTTGTCATATTGCTAACAAATTTTCCCAATCTATGGCATACCTACTCATTTCCTAAAGGTGTCGTAATTACATCTTTCTGGGGCCAGATCTGTATAACTCGAAGTTCTGTTATTCATGTCTTAATGAGATAATTTATTGGGGTGGTATTATCATACTTAAATGTTTTAATATCTTGGTCCTGTCTAGGTAGTATTCAGTCATCTAATCAAGATACAAAGTAACTTGGGAAAAGTTATTGTAAATCAAATATTTGTATAAAACCAGAATCAGCACATATTATTATATGGTAAAACAGACTTCAGAGGAAAGAAAATAACTACAGACAAGAGGTATCTTTTTGTTCCTATCAATTACATAATGGCAAAGAGATCGAAAAAACAGGAAGAGATAACGATCCTAACTGCATACATCAAACAAGAGTTCTCAGAATACATGAAACAGAAACTGTGATAGAACTTAAAGGAGAAGCAGATAAATCTACGTTTATTGCTGGGGACTTCAATACCACTTTTTAGAAAATAATAGAGCTACTAGACAAAAAAACAGCAAAGATATAGATGATGCAAACAATATAATCAACCAATAGACTCTAATTGATATTTAGAAAATTTAGAACATTCCACCACCAACAGCAGAAAACATAACTTGTTAAACCACCCACTGAACATTTTTCAAGATATACCATATCCTGGGACACAAAACCAATCTCAACAAATTTAAATGAATTGAAATCATACAGCATGTGTTTTCTGACCATAATCAAATCAATTAAAAATTAATAACAGAAAGGCAAAAGGAAACTTTCTAAACACATGGAAATTAAACAACCCACTTCTATATAATCCATGGTGAGAAAAATATTAAAGGAAATTTAAACATTGATAGCACTGAGTAAAAATTTTAAAGCGATGTATCAAAATATGCAAGATGCATCTAATGCAGTACTGAGAGGAAAATTTATAGCACTAAAATGCTTACCTTGGAATTGAAGCAAGGTCTCAAGTCAATAATCTTGAGTTTCTGAGGAACTAGAAAAAGAAGAGTAAAATAAATCCAGAGCAAGCAGAAAGAAGACAACTGATAAGGAGAAGTCCTGATATCAATGTAACTGAAAATAGAAAAACAATAGATAAAATCAATGAAACAAAACCTCATTTTTCTTTATTTTAAACAGAGTGTCACTCTGCCTCCCTGGTTAGAATACTATGGTGTTATCATAGCTCACAGCAACCTCAAACTCTTGGGTTGAAGTGAGCCTCTTGCCTGAGCCTCCCAAGTAGCTGGGACTACAGGCACCTGCCATAATGCCTGGCTAGGCTTTTTTTTCTTTTTTCCCCTATTTTTAGTACAGATGAGGTCTCACTCTTGCTCAAGCTGGTCTTGAGCTCAATCAACCCTGCCTCAGCCTCCCAGAGTGCTAGGATGATAGGCATGAGCCACAGCTCCTGACCACAAAAACTGATTCTTAAAGACAAATCAATAAAATAAATAATCCTCTAGTAAGATTGACAGAAATAAAAGAAAGTATTGTGTCTCCATGGAATTGGAAGTAGTTTTTCTCTTCTAGTGGTTCATAAATAGTACATCTTAAAACAATAAAATAAATTTTATAAAATATGGTTTTTATTTCTCAAAAAAATTCTTGTTAATGTCCTGTGGTTAAAAGGATATGGGTGCCATTTTTCTAGAGTTTCTTTGGATGGTAGCACAAAATAGTATGGTCAGCATCCCTGCATGCCTCTCTAATGTGAGGATAGTAGAGCATGTGTGTGGTTTGGAAGTGGGAAGGAGGCCAGGCCAGACCAAACAAGGGTTACAGAAGGTGACCAAATAAAACACAAACTCACCACAATATGAATTTTTTCCCAAACGGTTTAATTTTGGTCTATTTAATTAGCTTAGGACACTTATAAGAAGAATATATCATATCCATTTTACTAAAAGGAGACTGAAGCCCCAGGAACAAAAGAAAAATAGAAAAATGGTCTCTCCACGTTGCAGTTGGCCTTCCTGGTCTCTAGAAGTCTCAAGTCTTGCTCAGTGTTTTAGCCTCGCAATAAATCCTAGAGAGCTCCCTTAACTCTTAGTTTGACTTCAAATGTAAGTATCACTAAGCTGGAGTTTTTCCACCAGCCCTGATGGGTAAGGAAAAAAGACAGAAATCCAATTCTTCTCTCTTCAGCATGACTCAGACTCCCTGGCTCAGGCTCATGAAGCTTTTCAATGGGGTCAGTTGTGAATAAACTACTTGAGATTGATTATTCTCTTATTTGGTTCCTGGTATTGTTATCGCAAAGGAAAACTTGGCTGTTTTCCAAGGAGTAATGAGCATGTTTCTTCTATTATTGCCAGCACGTTAACTTAAAATTCTGCAGAATTAACCAAGTTTTACTTGGTGCATAAGAGATTGTCTAAGCCTGGTATGTGGTCCAAACGTATTCCCAGATGGATAATCAGCATTTCTTTCAGTCTATGCTAACTCAGTAATTTAAAGAAAGCCAAAAAATCATTGCCATTTTGCATTTATCTTTTTTCCTAAAGGTACAAACCTTGGCCAGCTGCTGATGGGTTACAGCAAGGGTAGGGCTGCTGCCAAAATGATAGAATCTCTTGTCTTGCTGCATAGAAAAATGAAAACAAGAAGTTCGATTATTTCATCAAATAATTACCCAAGAAAAGTGCTCGTCACATGGGCCATTTTCTGTTTAAAAATATTATAAAATGAAGTACTGTTTAATAGAGTTTTATGTAGGTATTTTACTACTTGTTTCAAGTCCAGAATTGAATAAACTATTTTACTTTCAACTCCAGCTCTGTAGAGGGAGAGTAAAAAATGAGGACTGAGGCTCTAGAGGTGTGAGCATTAGTCGCCATTTCTTACCACTGATTCTGGAGAAGCCTTTCTCTCTATCCACCCTCTATCCTCGGCAAACACAAGTGAACTGAACTGGATCATTCCTAGGAACCTTCTGAGTCAATATGTTATACCTCAAGCTAGTTCAGAAATGCCACATGCTGAACCAAATTAAGCAAGGGTCCTTTATTGATGGGCTGAGCCTACAGCTGGCTCACGCCTCCAAGTCTCTCCAACCCTAGAAGCAGGGATAGAAACCTTTCGTTAGGGTAGGGGGAATCCTTAAGGCAAGCCGAATTTCACAAGAGCCAACACCTGGTAAGGGGAGTGCTTACAAGGAAGAGCTGGAGTTTCACAGGATTTTACAGGTATTACTAAACTCTTTCAGCTGAGCTTCCTGTTTAACAGGGGAGTGTTAAAAGCCCTGAGCAAAGTCTTTAGCAAGATGGAGTTAGGGCATAACAAACAGAGGGCCCTTCATCTAGAGCAGTGGTTCCCAACCTTCCTAATGCTAGCTCCTAATACTGCAACTTTTAATACAGTTCCTCATGTTGTGATGACCCCCCAACCATAAAACTATTTTCGTTGCTACTTCATAACTGTAATTTTGCTACTGTTAATGAATCTTAATGTAAATATCTGATATGCAGGATGTAGCTTCGTTGTTACAAAGGGTCACAACCCACAGGTTGAGAACCGCTGATCTAGAGGAAAATTTACCAAGTGAAATATTGTAAAATAGCTGGATTCCTGTGCTATTTTACAAATCTCCCTGAAGGACAGATTGGCCCACAGTTTCGGCAGGATCATCTGTTAAAGTAGAGAGTCAGAATGTGGCCTAGTGGTTTATACAACTCTTTGCATACCTGCCTCTTGCTGCTTCTCTGCTCTGGTAATTCGCCACTGTGGACCAAATGTCTGTGTCCTCTCTCAAATTCATATGTGGAAGCCATATCAATATGATGGTATTTGGAAGTGGGGCTTTTGGGAAATAACATAGGGGTATGGAAAAGATCATGAGTGAGGCTTCCATGATGAGATTAGTGTTTTTATAAGAAAAGAAAGAGACCACAGCTCTCTCCTCCATGTGAAGGCAGTGAGAAGGCAGGCACTAGGAAGAAGCGTTTGATCTTGGACTTTTCAGCCACCTCAGATAATAAATGTCTGTTTTTAAGCCACCTCATCTATGGCATTTGAATATGGTGGCCCAAATTGACCAAGACACAAGCAAAGACACACACATACTTCACTGTACCATGCACACGCAACACATTATACACATGTACACACCATCCCATGCATATATGTACCACATACACAAAGCCCATGTACACATGACCCTCTTACATCTACCCTTACACATGTACCACTCAGCACCACTGGTGGGCAGTTCCCCAAGAGTGCCATGCCCTCTGTTCCCTCTCAGGCCTTGACATACACTGTACCTTGTACATGCAACATTTTCCTGTGACCCTCTCCATTTGGTTTGTTCTTCCTCAGCCTTCAGTTTTCATCTTAGATGGCCTTCCTGACATCCCGATGCTCCTACCTCAACTAATTTGGATCCAGTTGAGCCCTCCAGTTGGTTTGAACAGTAGGCCCCCTCATTATCCATGTGTTCCCTTTCTGTGGTTTCAGTTCCCCATGGCAACCATGATCTGAAATTATTACACACTATGTGCAACAAGATACTTTGAGAAGGAAGGAGGGAGGCCAGGCTTGCATAATATTTATTGCAGTATGTTGTTATAATTTTTCTATTTTTAGTTGTTATTAATTATTTACTGTGCCTGAGTTATAAATTAAATTGTACCCTAGGTATACATATATATGTATAGGAAAAGAAACATAGTATATGTAGATTTGAGTACTATCCACAGATTCAGGCATCCATTGGGGGTCTTGGAATGTATCCTCTGTAAATAAGGGAAAGAGTACTCTATGGTTTTCAAGAACTATACCTCTTTTTGTAACTCCACTTAGTGATGTCATTTGTTGCTTGAAATTGGTGCGGGTCTTTACACCATGGAAATTGGCAAATAAAAAAAAAAGTCAGGAGAGTTTTTTTGGTTTTGTTTCTTAGTAGAGCTAGCTATTAAATATTTACCAGTATGCCACTGATTATACCCCTTCTGGTCTTCTCACAGCTCTTTATTTGTATTTAATTTCCCTTCATTTGTATTTAAAACTTACTTGTTCCTTGCCCGTGTACCCCACCAGACCATAAGCTCTGCGAGGGAAGATCCTGCTTGACTTATTTACGGATACATCCAGCACCTTGCCTAGCATTTACCTATATTGGCCAACAAATATTATTGAATAATAACTTCTTGATATCTCTGCCTTTTATTTGATATCTGGCATAGCCAATCTCCTAATTGCAGCCCATAAGGCCATGGGAATGATTGAGGATAGCTCTATTCCAGGTAACAATGAACAGCCTGTCAGAAGCTAGAAGCCACACTCTGGTGCAGCCTCTGTGAATGGAGAGCTGAGTCCTTTCTGGATGACATTACGTACATCCATCTTTCACAGAAGTTGAGGAGGTGAAGCACTTGAAAAACCATGAGTTGAGACTTAAGAGCAAGACTCTGAGAAACCTTGCTCCCACTGGCTGATGTCTGAACTTGGCTTTCCATCATGTCTTTCCATTATCAGAGAGAGACATAAAATGTAAATGTCCTATTAAGCGTGACACATGTTAAATTAAAAATTAAAGTAAAAGATTTCTTCAAAATCTTTTTCTTAAGTGAATTTTTGGTGGGAAATACAGGGTAAAACAAAGGATCCAAAAGCTGGAGGATGCCTATACAGAGTAAAGGAAATATGGTAGATGGTCTCCAAAGCTGGTCACCCAAACCCACCAGCTATGTGCCACTCCTCCCATCAAGAGGTGACCACAGTTGCAGAACACGGGAGACCTACTGAACCAGCAGCACGTGCCTGTTTGGCACCCCACGTGCCCACTGCCCTTTCAGAAGTCTGCTAGTTTCACATTCTTTGTCATCCTTCCTGGTATAAAAACCTGCCGCTAGAATAACATCTGATACCAGGCATTTGGAGCTAAGGCTGAATACAAGCCAGGTTCCTTCTTTCTGGAGTAATTGCATACAAACCTTCTTACAAACTGAGATTTAAAGCTCTGATTATTGAATGTGGGCAAAAGACATAAAACCTAAAACTTACTATCTTATCATTTTTAAGTGTACAGTAGTGTTAACTATATGCACCTTGTTGTGTAACAGATCTCCAGAACATTTTCATCTTGCAAAACTGAAGCTCCACATGCATTAAATAAAAACTCCTTTTTTAAATCCCCTTACTCTCAGCCCCTGGTAGAGGTTTTTTATTTCCATGAATTTGATTGCTTCCATACTTCATATAAATGGAATCATGGCACAGACAAATTAAGTTTGTGTCTTTTTGTGACTGGCTTATTCCACTTTTAGCATGATGGCCTCAAGTTTCATACAAGTTGTAGCATATATTATAGGATGTCTTTCTTTCTTAGGGCTGAAGATGCCTACACGACATTTCTTTCTTAGGGCCATTGTATATATGCATATACCACATTTTCTTTTTCCATTAATTTGTCAGTGGACCTTTGGGCTGCTTCCACCTCATGGCTATTGCAAATAATCCTCCAATGAACATAAGAGTGCAAATACCACTCTAAGATCCCGTCTTTACTAATTTTTGACATTGCTAAGTCATGGAAGAAGCCCAAGTGCCCATTGTCCTGTGAATGGATCAATAAATTGTGGCATATGTACACCATGGAATATTATGCAACCTTAAAGAAAGATGGAGTCTTTACCTCCTTCATGTTTACATGGATGGAGCTGGAACATATTCTTCTTAGCAAAGTATCTCAAGAATGGAAGAAAAAGCATCTAGTGTATTCAGTCTTACTATGAAACCAATTTATAGCTTTCTTATGAAAGCTATAACCCAATTATAGACCAAGAAGAAGGGGAAAGGGGAGAGGGAGGGCAGGGGAGAGGATGGATGGAGGGAGAGTAATTGGTGGGACCACACCTACAGTACATCTTACAAGGGTATGTGTGAAATTTACTAAGTGTAGAATATAAATGTCTAAGCACAACACCTAAGAAAGTGCTGTGAAGGCTATGTTAACCAGTTTGATGAAAACATTTTAAATTGCATATAAATCCAGTACATTGTATCCCATGATTGCATTAATGTACACAGCTATGATTTAATAATTAAAAAATAATTTTTGACACATACATAGAAGTAGAATTGCTGGGCCATATGCTAATTCTACTTTTCAAGGAGTTCTGTATTGATTTCTACAGTGGCTGCTCTATTTTATATCCTCATTAACTAAAATGTATTTTCCAAATCATATTTTTTATATCCTGGATACTTGGTTACCTGCCTAGGTTTTTAGCATCCTGTATAATGTCTTTTTTTATACAGTAGCTTTTTATTTTTATGTAATCATATTTATCATTTTTCTACCTTCATTTTTCTTGTGGATCCACAGTCATAAAAATATTCTGTTTTAAACTTTAAAAATATTTAAGTCTATCTGTAATTTATTTTTGAATACAGTTATCAAGAGGGAACATAATTTTTTATCCATATAGGTTAATCATTATCCTTTCTCTGACATGAAAATGTTATTTCTGTCATATGAAATTCTTATATAGACCAGACGCAGTTCCCATTATGTTGTTAATTTGGCTTCTACCCCATGAATCTAAGTGTAAGTAACCACAGGGTTTTTCCAGTCACTCAGCAAGCATATAATGGAATATTTGGGGTTAGCAAAGTGAATTATGATCCCAATTATATTGGAGATAGGATTGTAAAATAAATAGAGAACAAAGAACCTTACTTTGAAGAGATAACCATCACCTTAGGGAACACAAAATACACACAAACAATTAGTTACTAGAAGGAAAGAATACCAAGGACAAAAACACGAGGTCTATGCAAGCATAGAAGTGCTGTGGGGTCCACTGTGAACCAGCAGTGGCTTTCTGGAAAACTGAATCTTGAGTAATGTTTAGAATGTGGAGAAAGATACACATTTGGTTGGGAAGTATATGATTCTGAGAGGTGAGTGAGGAGAGATAAGAATTGAGAGAATTTGTTTCTATATCTACGGAGAAGTGGCTACCAGAAAGAAAAGTGCCAAAAATGAGCAGATTACATTGACTAGGAAAAATATAGGCAATGTGGTGCAGTGGTTAAAAATAAGGACTGTAAACTGAAGTTCCTTGAATTGAAACCCTGATTCTGCTACTTACTATCTTTGTAACCTTGGAAAACTCTCCTGAATAACACTCTGTGAGGATTGCTGAGTCAGCCAGTGTAAAGTGCTCAGCGTGGGGTCTGATATATACTAAGGACGCTGGAAAAAATGCTAATCTTAGCATTTGCTCCCTCCATGTCTGTTCAGGTGGAGGCAAGCAGTCAGGAGTCCTTTTTGTGATTTTAGTTTGCATTTTCCTAATGACTGAGCTTTATAAACATGCCTGTTGGTGACGCTGAGCTTTTTTAACACACCTGTTGGCCATTTGTATGTGTTGTTTTGTCAAATGTTCATTTAGGTCCCTGGTTCCTTTTTCAGTCAGGTTATTTGTTTTCTTGCTTTGCCTTGTTTGAGTTCTTTATGTATTTCTGGTATTAACCCCAAATGTTTGCAAACCATACATTTTCTTGCAATCTGCAGGCTCTCCTTCATTCAGTTAATCATTTCCTTGCTGTGTGCAAGAGATTTTTAGTTTGAGGCAATCCCATTTCTCTATTTTGGCTTTTGTTTCATGTCCTTCTGGGATTAAATCCCAAATATCATTGCCTACCTAGAGCAATGTCAGTCAGCTTTTTCCCTGTTTTCTTATAGTAACAACAGTTTTAGGTCTCATACTTAAGTCTAATCCATTTTGAGTTGACTTTTGTACATGATGTAAGATAAAGATGATAATGAGATACCATTTCACGTCAGGTAGGATGGCTTTTATTTTAAAAAAATGAAAGACAATGAATACTGATGAGAATGTGGAGAAATGTGCACACTGTTGGTGGTAAAACAAATTCATACGGCCACTGCTTAAAATTGTATGAGGTTTCCTTACAGAGTAAAAAGAGAACTACTGTATGATCCTACAGTATGATCCAGCAACCCCGCTTCTGGGTATACTGTATATCCAAAGGATATGAAATCAGTACACCAAAGAGATGTCTGCATTCCCACGTTCAATGCAGAGTTATTCACCACAGCTAAGATGTGGAATCAACCTAAGTGCCGTCAGTGAGGGAATGGATAAAGAAACTATGGTATACACACAATGGAATATCATTCAGCCTTAGAAAAGAAGGAAATGATGCCATTTGTGACAACATGGATAAACTTGGAAAACATGATGCCAATTGAAACACACCAGGCACAGAAAGCCAAACACCACCTGACCTCACTTTCATGTAGAATCTGAAACAGCTGGATTCATAGAAGTGGCGAGTAGAATGGTCTTTACCAGAGCCTGTGGGGTGGAAGGGGAGAGGAGAGAAGTTGATCAAAGGGTGGAAAATTTCATTTAGACAGGAGGAATAAGCTTCTGAGATCTACTGCACAGCTGGTAACTATAGGTAATAATAATGTATATTTCAAAATTGCTAAGGCAGAAAATTGAAAATGTTCTCATCACCAAAAAACGATAAGTATGTGAGATGATAGATGTGTTAATTGCTTGATTCAGTAATACTACATTGTATATATATATAACATCACATCGTACCCCACAAATATATATAATTTGTCAATTAAAAATAAATCAAATATTTCATTTAGGAGGAATGGATTTGGGACCTCATAAATGTATGCAATTACAATGTTTCAATTTATAGTAAAAGTTTTATAAAAATAAATTACATTAAAATAAGCAAGGCTTTCGTAAATAAGTGCTTATCGAATAAATGGTTGTTTTCAGAACTGTGCTAAGTATTTGGAAGACAGAACAGAAGCAGAAGGCACAGATCTTGTCCTCATGGAAAGGGAAAAAAACTAACAGTTTTCCAGAGGCACCTATGTCCCAAGCATTTCCACTTTCATATACTCCTCATGACACTGAGAGTACTTACTGTTACTTTTATTTTAAGTAAGAGAGAACTAAACTTCAAAACAGTCAAAATTATACAGCTAATCAGTAGTGAAGTCAGGCTCCTAATACAGATTTATTTTACCCTGGAGACCGTGAATTTCCTACTTTAACATGTTGAAGTCTAGCCAGGAGCTCAGACTCTGATTTGGTAGAAAATGTGGTGGGGAGTCAGAGTGTGGGCTAGAGGAAGAACTGCAGATCCTAATACAGATGAATTAGAAATTAGAAGAATTATACATGGATGCACATAGCGAGATGTGTGATGCTGACCACAAAGTCCGTAGGGGTTTAGCTTGGGCAAACTTGCCTTGGGATTAGCATGATTGGTGAATGGGTATGTCTTAAAGTTCAAAATAGATGGACTACTTATGACTCTGTTTTAAATGTCACAGAAAAAGAAGAAAAGCAAAGAACAAAGCTTAGAAGCACTGGAAAACCAGAAAGCTATGCCACTGGCAGACCAGATATTAAGAAATTCCTCTCAGATATAAAGCAGATGGATTTGGACTTGGACAAAACCTAACAGTAGGGAAATCTACTTTCCAAGCCATTGCCTGTTAGCAAACTCCCCCAGTCTAAGGTCCTGAGAAGACCTCTCCAAATAATAGAGCTTAGCTCTAGGAATGTCCAGCCTGAGCTCTGGGGCTAGAGAAAGAAATGGGGTCATGTCCCAGGTCACTTTGTTTTCACTGCACACAGGGAGCCCCTAAATCAGAAGACAAGCTTCTCTGGCCTTCAGAGGAAGGCCCCCAGTCACTTACTAGAGAGCCAAACCCCCACACTTGAGAAAAAAAGAAAGCAAAGCCAATAAGTGGTATAAATGGAGAAATTAACCTTAAGGGAAGCAACAGTAAATGCAAGAAACGAAACGAGTCCTAAAAATCAATCACAGGAATGTTTCCTGAGAATTTAGGAAAATCACATCCATGAAATGAAAAGGAAACACTATGAAATCTAAACATGAGAGCCCCGAATCATTGTCGGAAGTTAAAAGTCCGATTGCTAAAAGCGAAAACTCAGTAAAACAACAACCAGTGAACCGAAGAAAGGAGAGGCCTGAAGACATACTGAGCAACCTAGAAGCTTAAGCTGAGGACAATTCCAAGAACACCATCAAAAAAAAAAGAAAGAAAGAAAAAAAAAGAAAAATAATCATGAGAGAAAAGTTAGTAAACATGAAGCTGTATCCAGAGACCCAATATTTATTTAACAAAATGAGAGAACAGAGAGAGGAGAGGGAAAAATAAATTCAAAGAAATAACGGAAGAAATTTCTACATGCTAAAGACAGACATGTGTGCTCAGATCAAAAGGGCCCCGCCAGGCACTTCACACAAATATTGAGAAGCAACACATTTTGTGATTTTTATGAATCCTCAGGATAAAAAGAAAGGATACGACATTTCAAAGAGGAAAGGGGGTGGAAGGAGAAGGAAAATTATAAAGGACTTAGAATAAATCTGGCACCAGAGTCCCGCTCAGGAAGATGAGAAGCAAGAAAATCCTGAAGATATTGCCAGAATAGTCTGAGGGGAAGGGATTTGTAAAGTCTTCCCAGCTGAATTACTAGGGAAGTAATGAAGGCAAAGTGGAGATCATTGCCAATATGCAAGCAATTTGGAAAATTTGCCACCCACGTACCCCTCTGAAAATATTGCTCAAATTAAAATGTAATCTAAGAAAAAGCAGGACACGGGACCTAAGAACCAGAGAAGGGGTAAAGTGTGGAATGAAGACAAATAACTTCCTAATGGAGCAGCTGCAAAACATACTACAGTGTTGAGCAAAGATTCCTAACATAGAGAAGATAGTTTTAAAATAATCTGGAAAAGTAATTTTGAGGAAGAGGAGAAGAGAAGGAACATCTACCAGATGAAGGGGAGGGAGTAGAAAGCTGGGGAAGGAGCAGAATGGAGCCGGTGGTCTGGGCTGGTGTAGTTTGGGGGGACGGGATGGTAAAAATTAGTGAGCAGGGGCCCTTTCCCTCTAAGGCGGTCACTAAAGACTCAATTAAGTTCCCATTTCAATGAGCAGAAATCACAACAATTTACCAGAAAAATGCCTGGAACTTCCTAACTTTTGTTTGTTTATAAGTAAGTTGGCCGTGAAACTCCTCGTCCAAAGCTGGACGTGTGTGAGCGTGAGCGAGGCTGCGAACTGCATAAATGCCGGGATGATACACAAACCTGGAAAGTGGGGTTACATGGTCATCCTCTCCATAAGGCGGTCATCTGCCCCTCACCCTGACTGCACTGGCAGGACCTGGCCAGGCCTGAGAAAATGGATGAATCCTTGCTTAGCCAAAAATTACCTGCAGGTTTTCATCGCCATCCCCCCCTTTACAATATATGCACTTCTGTGTAAGGGACGGTTTGCAAACGTCAGGAGCTGCTGGTCTTTGAATCAGGCTCTGCTGATGTTCATTCTTATTGATGTGAATCTCCCATTCTGCCATCCTGTTTACTCCTGAAGTGGTTAAATCTAACAAAGAAGGTGCCAAGTTAGAGGTCTCTTGCGACTCTTGTTTTAAATGACCACTTCCTCATGCTCAGAAGCTGAGAGGCAGAAGTTGTAAAAGGCCCCTTTGAAGAGACCAAAGGAATAAAACTGTTATCTCAGAGTCTGAGAGCTCTGCATGGGCAGTGTCCACATGGGCCAGTCACATCCAAGGAAGACGTAAGGAAGTAAGCGCAGATGGAAAGACCGTAGCCCAGCCTTATTAAACCCAACTGTGCATGAAGTGTAAGAGGAGAAAGCATCTGCTGCTGGGAAGGATCACAGGCGAGTCAGACACAGGGCTTCCCACCCATCACCCCCGGCCCTGTACAGCGCACGTCTGAGAGGACAGCTTCAGGGGCCAGGGTCTCCAGGCTACCAGCTTTGTGGGGTGTGACTTGGAATCCAGTCTCTGGTGCACGCTCTCAGGCTTGCAAGGGCTGCTCTCTCTCACTGGGCCTCTACTCTCTTGCTATCTTCAAGGTGCTCTAAAAAATTTTAGGTTATGATTGAAATTATCCCAAATACAAATGCATACATGATGGATAGGTGCATGGTTTCCTTTACCCCTGGGTTTTTCTGGAAAACCAGTGTCAAATCCGATTAGGAAAAAATACAGGTGCAAAATGAGGTGTTTAAAATGAAGAATTGAGCTTCTAAAACAACTGGATTGTTTTCATTTATAAGGCTTAGGTTTAATTATACAATAATAGATGCATTGCTCAGCTATAGCATTAAGGAGGTGTACCATCCTTTCTGGGCAACGCTGAAATCATCCTCTGCTATTTTTCATCCAAGAGCAAGGTTGAGCGTAAAATAGGTCCAATCTGGATCCCCTCCAAAGGGGTTTAATTTTACAGTTCTAAGAGAAAATCACTACTAAGGTAACATGGGCCCCAGGATATGCCTGAAGTATGTCCATTTAAAAAATAATTAATAAATAAATAAAAGTGACTATTCCAGCAGCACTTACTATGTGTGAGACTATCTGAAGTGCTTTGCAAATATTAAGGCCTTATTGCAAGGTCAAAAGGGCTTTGCTCTAGAAAAAAGGTGATGACAAATGTTTCTAATAAGGTAAAAATCCTACTTTTAAGGCAGAAAAGAGAGACAAAGAGGGGAAAAGGAAAATAAAGGGGAGGTACACCAGGGAGCTGAAAGGCAAAGAGAAACACACGGATGGGGAAAAGAGACACAGAAAGAGGAATTCCTTTCAATGAAGTTTCTCCCTGAGATAATTGATGAAGAGAGTTAATGATACAAAGGGGACAGTATGAAAAGTTACTTGACAAAAATCTAAAACCCTTCCAGCACTGGTATTTTGGAGAAGCCTTTAAAAGCATGATGCTGTCAGCAAAACAAAACAAAACAAAGAAAAGGTGTGTTTTCTGGAAAGGTGTGTTTCTACCAAGAACCCCAAACCCTGGAGTTTCCTTTTTCCATTAAGGGGCAATGCCAGGCAATAACAATGATACTAACGGTTAACATCAATGGAATGTTCCCTATCTTTACGGGCACTGTGCTAAGCTTTCAACACTTGTGTCATATTCTGCAGAAAGTCCTGCTGATCTCTCTTCCCTTACAAATGATGTTGATACTATTGGACTATAGATGTGTTTCATGCAGTCAGGAAACAGAGGATAACCAATGAAAGACTAGACCTCCTTGACTCTTTTATATATAATTCAGCTAGTCACATAGCTTAGGCCAAACAGAACATACCTACGTTGATTTGGAAGACTCAAGGGTTTGAGTGAAGGGAAAGCATATGCTTCTATTAATTCTCTAGTAGACCAGTGCTATGGAGGCATTTATGTATCAGCTGTAAGAGCAACGAGTCACTTGGGACTGTAACTCATTTATGGGTATTGAGCGGTAAGAAGCAGGGTATCCATCTACCTGGCGCACATCATGGCAGAGGTTGGGGGGGACCCGCAGTCATGACAGCAGTCTCCTGTTTACTCAGCTTCTTGGTTGTGGCCGTGACACAAGACCCCTTGGTAGGCCAGTTTTGCGATGCCATTGTGGGAGTCATTCTTGAAAATTCAACCTAGATTCTGATTCTTCAGCCATCAAAATTTTAAAGCACCTAATTCCCTACACTCAATATCTTTCTGCTTAAACTGGCTTAAATGGATTCTGTTATTTGCTAACTAACCAGGTCGCCTTGATTAACTGGGACTGGTTGTCTGATCTGGTTGGGCTGGAAGGCAGTGAAGATCCAACTGCATTAAAGAATGGCACACTTACAATTCACAACCTGCAGTGGCAAAACGGCTCCTGAAACCATCACCTGCAGCCATATAGAAAAAGTACATATGGAAGAAACCATTTGGGCAGATGGGAACTACTTCCATAGCATGGACATGAGAGAGAGACACAAGAAATATGATGTCTCCACCAAGGGTTGGATGCTTCTAACTGCACTTCAGAACTTAAAGAAAGAAAATTCAAGTCTCAGTGTTGTTAATTTTGGGATCAAAACATGGTCAGAGAACCAGGGAGTTTCTTAGGGCATTGACTGAGAAAGAGTGGAACTGTGAGAATTAGAATGGTGACATTTGCGAGGAACAAGATGATTTTGGTTTCCCCAAACTATACTGAGCACCCTTTAACTACCGAATCACCCTCTCTGTCCATGTCTGAAATTCTTTTTTCCCTACTTGAAGGAAGACTTATTCTCAAGTTTCACCTATGTTACCTCTTAACTGCCTTCAGACTTCTGATACAACACTATCAGAAAGTCAAACCAAAGAAGAGAATGCTTATATGCTAAAAAAAAAAATTATAAAACTCTGCTAATTTGTCTATTGCTATATAAAATATCATCCCAAACTTTAGGGGTTTAAAGCAATAATAATGTTGTCTGGCTCATGCATCTTTGGTTATGAGTTTGGGCTGAGAACAACTGGGTGGTCCTTCTGGTGCGGGCCAGAATTAGCTATTCATGGCTGGGTTTATTCCATTTCTGGGATCTTATCTGAAATATCTGAGATGCAGTGGCGTATACAGATACTCTCTCACTTTCCAAAAGGCTATCTTGGGTTTGCTCACAATAATAATAATAATGATTCCCAATGTCAGAGCAGAAGCCCAGACTCAGAACTTGCATAATATCACTTTCTCTATATCCTATCTGTTAAAGCTAGTCATAAGCCTGGTTGTATTCAAGAAGTGGAGGAATAGACTTTACCTCCTGATGGAGATGGTGCAAAGAATTTGCAGCCATTCCTCTAAATTTCTATATATAATGACAAACAACAACAAAACTCAGCTGGCAAAAACATGAGGAAATGAATTCTGTTGGTAGGACTACAAATTAGTACAACTTCTAGGACAACAGTATGGAGATTCCTCAAGGAAATAAATGTAGACTTGCCATTTGATCCATCAATCCCACCACTATCCCAAGGGAAAAAAGTCATTTTGTCAAAAAGAGACATTTCTAGCCATAAAAAAGATGGACACTTTGCATCTTTTGTATTTACCTGGATGAATTTGGAGAACATCCTCCTAAGTAAAGTATCACGGGAATGGAAAAGAAAATATGCAATGTGCTTGATACTAATATGAAACCAGTAGATGAACAACACTGCACATCATGTGAGAGAAAAACACAACCACATTCAAGTAGGGGGATGGGAGAGGTAAAAGGGGGAAGATGGGAGAGAGGAGAACAGAAGGGGTTTGGTAGCCTATCACCTAACGGGCACAAAGTCGGGGTATATGACATATTTCCTGGATGAGGAGCTCAATTGCAGCGTGGACTTTACCTAACAAACACAAACAATGTAACCTAATCATTCATACCCTTATATTAACCTGAAATCTAAAAAAAAAATAAATAATATATATATACACACACACACACATACATATATATATATGATGCCCACTCCAATGTTTATTTCAGCACAACTCACAATAGCAAAGATGTGAAATCAACCCAAGTGTCCATCAATTCATGCATGGATAAATGAAATATGTACGTGTGTGTGAATAACAGGATATAATAGTCTAGGGATAAGATTTTTTTCCCTCAACACTTTGAATATGTTATATCACTCTCTCCTGACCTGTAAGGTTTCCCTAAGAATTCTACTGCCAGACATATTGGAGCTTTGGTTAGCCTGATAATTAACTGCCTTGAGGTAGTCTTGTTTGGATTACATCTTCCTGGTATTCTATCACCTTCTCGTGCCTGGATATTGATATTTTTCTCTAGGTTTGGAAAATTCTCTGTTATTATTTCTTCTAGAAAACTTTCTACCTCAGTCTTTCTCTCTACCTCCCCTTTAAGGCCAGTAATTCTTAGATTTGCCCCCTTTGAGCTATTTTCCACATTTTGTAGACATGCGTCATTCTCTTTTATTCTTTTTTCTTTTCTTTTTCTTCTGTATATTTTCAAATATATTTCAAGCTCACTAATTTTTTTCTTTTGCTGACTCTAATTTATTTTCCAGTTTGTCAGTGCATTTTTTCAGCTTTAAAATTTCTGCTTGAATTTTATTATTATTTCAATCTCTTTGTCAAATTTCTCTGATGGGCTCCTGAATTCCTTCTCTTTATTGCCTTGAATTTCATTGTTTTCTTGAGAATACCTTTTTTGAATTCTTTGTCTGAAAGATCACATTTCTCCATCACTCTGGGGATGACTGCTGTTTTTTTATTTAGTTCATTTGTTGAAGTCATGCTTTTCTGGATGTTCTTGATGCTTGTATATGTTTATCAATGTCTGGACCTTGAAGAAATAGGTATTTACTCTAATATAATTTCTAGTGTGGGCTTGTTTGAACTCATCAGTTCTTTTTGTACCACTCTGAAGAAATACCTGAGGCTGAGTAATTAATGAAGAAAAGAGGTTTACTCAGCTCACAGTTCTGCAGACGATGCAAGAAATGTCATATCAGCAGCTGCTTCTGGTGAAGGCTTCAGGAAATGTTCAGTAAAGGCAGAAGATGAAGGGTACACAGGCATGTCATGTGGCAAAAGAAGGAGCAAAGAGAGGGAAGAATAGGTGCCAGGGCATTTTTAATCAACCAGGCTTCGTGGGAACTAATAAAGTAAGAACTGTAGGGAGGAAACCAAGCCATTTATAAGAAATTTGTTCCCATATCCAAAACATCTCCAACCAAGACCCACATTCAACACTGGGGATCAAATTTCAATATGAGATTTGGAGCAGCCAAACATCCAAACTTTATCACTGGTCTTAAGGCAGCTTTTTAGATATTCAAAGGAAAGTGAATGTTTTGCTCTAGATTCAAAGTTTGGCTACTACAGCTGTTTCAGTGCTGGGGGTGCCCCAAGCCCAGTGATGCTGTGACTCTTGCAGACTCCCAGTGGTACTGCCATGGGGGACTTGAGTATGATACAGGACAATTCCCTGGACTATCAGACAAAGTCTCTCACTCTCTTCCTTCACAGTCTGTGCTTGGGCTATGGGAGATGGGGGAGAGGTGATGTGGACCCTTCCTTGTGGCTACTGCAACTGGGACTGTGTCAGGTTGCAGCTCAGTCCCACCTAAAGCCCTTTATTAGAGGTAGCTGTCTGGCTACCTCTAACATTTATTCAAAGCCCAAGGGGTCATTAGTCAGCAGGACCTGCCAGGACAGAGTTCTTCCTTTCAGGGAAGGAGGTTTCTTTTGGCTCAGGGTGGATCTAGAAATGCCACCTGGAACTAAGACCTAGAATTGGAGGCTTCAGGAGTCTTCTTGATTCTCTATGTTACTGTGGCTAAGCTGGTACCCAAGTCACAAAACAAAGTCCTCCAAACTCTTCCCTTTCTTGCATGTGCAGTTTACAGAAGGGTTCATGCTCCCATGAGAGTCTAATGTGGCTGCTAATCTGACAGAAGGCGGAGCTCAGGTGGTGGTACAAGTGATGGGGAACAGCTGTAAATACAGATGAAGCTTCACTGACTCACCACCTGCTGACCTCCTGCTGTGCCACCTGGTTCCCAACAGACCAGTGATTCGTATTGGTCTACACCTCGGATTTCGAGAACCACAGTTTTACAGAACTATTGTCATAGCTATTATCCCAGTCTCCCTGCATCCAGTTATCTCCCCATACAAATTTATCACTGATACAAACAGCCTTTGATTGACTCAAACCCAATTTACACCACATCATGCTGCCTTAACAGCCCAGTATGCATCCTTATCTATGGGATAAAATGTAAGCTAAGCTCCTTGTTTTCTTCTGCTATATTTTATTAGCAACTCTATCATTAAGTTTATATATTTGAAAGCCTCTTTTGCTTTTCAGCTGTTCAGAATCAGAGCGTGATAAGGAGGACTGACCACTTACAATTTTTTTTAATTTTTTTGCAGCCCCTGAATGGCTGGATTATCTTTATGGCTCTCAGCCCTGTGCATCAGAAAGAGAGAAGAAGGCAGCAGGTATTGGAAAGGAAGGTGTTTTGTTTCGTTCCCATTCTGTTCACTTTCTGGAACTCAGAATCCACCAACGGTGAAACAGACCTGCTGCCTTGGGCTCCTTAGCTGTTGACTGAGGCAGCTGGCAGACAACAAACAGGGGCTAATTAACAGACGCATTTAAGTAAAAACATGGCATATGATAAAAGGAACCTGCCAAGCGAATTACTTACCTTTGCAGGAGCCATGTAAAATTCAAGTTAACTCACTTTTGTGGTGTTTTAATGTGTTCTGGCACCTCTGGGCTTGCGGCTCAGCTCCTGAGTGGTCCACACATGCCCGTGTAGCCACGTGTGTGCTGGCTGCCAGCGCAGGGCACTCACATAGTGGGGGCAGCTGTCACGTCTGAAAGCAGGAGCTCCCTGTCTGGCGGACTGAGACACGTACCTGCTTGTTTTACTTCACTTCTTCTTCCCCCAAGATTTAGCAAGTTCAGGAAAACAACAGCTTTGTTACTCAGGAACTTGGAAGAAATGTTGGAGTTGGCAAGAGTGAGCCTGTCTCCTCCACAAAGGCTCCTGGTCCTCAATTCGATTCATTCAATTATGCAAATATCTATTAATTGACTTGGGTACAAAGGACCAGGCTGGGTACTCCAGGCAGGAAAGGAGCATGACTCCTGCTATCAGAAGTCCCTTTATGGGTCTCTACTACAAACATTTATGACATACAGGAGGGAAAAGTCTCATGAGAGCTGTACCAAGTGCCAGTGTGAAAGGCCAAGGGAAAGAGAAGACACCCTCACTCAGTCCAGTGCTGCCCTTCACCAGCCAATTTTGCCTGAGAAAATGTTCTTAGCTGGAAAATGGGGAAATTCACTATCCTATGTCAAAGACTTAGACTGAGGAGTCAATAAAATATTTTATGTGAATTTCCTTAGCATAGTACCCAAATGATAGTAGGAATTTAGCGAATGTTAGTTTCTTTCACTTTAACCCTATCTTTGAGATGGACTTTCTCCAAACTAGGTGGGAGATTTGTAGGCAGGCATGGTGCTGGGTGACCGGCACAAGAGGATGCAGGTGAGGAAAACTGATTTTGTTCAGAAAAGAGTAAATACTCCAGTTTTACTTTAGAGAAGTAGAGAGGACTTGGAAAGGCAAAGGGGGTGTCCTCAAGGGGTGGCAATGTCTGGAGAGACAGTACGTGCAGAGGCTGGACCTAGGTCCAAATCTTGGCCTGGTCATCGTACTCCCTGTGTAACCCGGAGCAGGTTACTAACTCTCTGTGCCTCAGTTCCTTCTTTATCAAATAGGGTAAAGTGAGGGCCCTCTCCAGATTCCTGTTCTATGGATTAAAGGGTTAAAATTTGTAAAGCAATTAGAACTGTGCCTGACACACAGTGAAAAGACCCTCACCAGCTCTCCTTAGCTGGTTGCAGTATTCACCATGACCCGTCATATTCAGAAGACATGCCACAAACACCACCGGGAGGAAATAGGTCTGCCTTTACTAAGGAAAATGGGCCTTTCTGGGGAATGGCCCTGCCTCTCTCTTCCCCTAACTGATATAACATGAAGATGTTTTGGCAAAGAAAAAGAACAGATATGAACTGTTCCCTCAGCCCTCCTGTTCTTTGGATAATACTTATAGGCCCCCTCAACTCCCTAAGGGTCTCTGGTTCACCCCAGGAGCCAGCCATAGCAGACTCTTTCTGCTTGCTGGTGATTGGAGGAGTGATTGTGTGATGACAATGATTCAAGTCTCAGGGAACCAAAACCCTCCCCTTCACAAAGAAACTACCAGGAAGCCTGGGCTCTGGGACTAGAAATCTGTGTAAAGAAGGCCTGGCACCCCATTCCTGCTGGGGAACAGAGCCTGGCTGGCCAAGGCTTTTCCCAGGTAGGGAACTTTTCCTGGAGGCCTGGAGAGCCCTGAGTCTCTTGTCCTAGACCTGATCTTCAGCTGACAGGCATTATTTGTGGAGTCACATTCTCTTTTTTGAGTTAAGATGGCCTCTTGAGTAAGAAATGGGTGATTGGAATTAATACTTTTGCTTTCAGAAAACTCATTATGAGGCAAATTCAATGCACATGGCTTAGATAAGAGAAAATATTTCCAATGATAAAATCAGGACCTAATCCCTCAGCAAAGGGAAGAAATTAGGATGGGAACCGTGTGTGTGTGTGTGCGTGTGTGTGTGTGTGTGTGTGTGTGTGTGTGTATACCATAGCTCTGTGGTGAGATGGATGGGGCTGAATTCACAACTTCAGCATAAGTACAAGGAACAAAATTTATTGGGCAACTGTGTAACCCAAGGACCAGAAGGAGGAGCTGGAGAGTCCTCTCCTCTCGGCACCCCTGAGACTCAGCAGGTTGCATGAGACCCAGAGCAATGTCGCCAAATACACAGTGAGTTTGCAAATAGCATTACAGTAAAGGGGACCTGAACTCTGGTGACTCACTTTCTTATGGTGTAAGCTTGAAAGTGGAACTGTGGGCTCGGCGCCTGTGGCTCAATTGGCTAAGGCGCCAGCCACGTACACCTAAGGTGGTGGGTTCAAATCCCCAGCCCGGGCCTGCCAAACAACAATGATGGCTGCAACCAAAAAATGGCCGGGCGTTGTGGCGGGC
>CAUYQV010118813.1:0-11879 GCA_963574575.1 Galagoides demidoff
ATAAAAAAAGCCAACAATTCCTTAGATCAATGGGCATGAGAGAAGAATAGAACCTTCTCTAAAGAACACAGAAGACCAGCTAAAAAACATAAAAAAATGCTCAGTGTCCCTAATTATCAGAGAAATGCAAATCAAAACCAACCTGAGAATCATCTAAGCCCAGTGAGAATGGCCCACATCACAAAGTCTCAAAACTGCAGATGCTGGCGTGGATGTGGACTTTTACACTGCTGGTGGGACTGCAAACTAATACAACCTTTTTGGAAGGAAATATGAAGAACCCTCAAGGAACTCAAGCTAGACCTCCCATTTGATCCTGCAATCCCATTGCTCGGCATCTACCCAGAAGGAAAAAATCTCTTTACCACAGGAACACTTGCACTAGACTCTTTATTGCAGTTCAATTTACAATCGCCAAAATGTGGAAACAGCCTAAATGTCCACCAACCCCGGAATGGACTAACAAGGTATAGTATATGCATACCATGGAATACTATTCAGCCACTAAAAAAGTTGGAGACTTTACATCTTTTGTATTAACGTGGATGGAGGTAGAACACATTATTCTTAGTAAAGCATCACAAGAATGGAGAAGTAAGAATCCTATGTACTCAATCTGATATGAGATCAATTAATGTCCTACTACATGGTTAGGGATGGGGGAAAGAGAGAGCTGAGAGAGGGAAGGAGAGAGGGGGTTGGGGTACATGGGGGGTATGATACATCTTTAGGGGGTGGGAAACAATTATAGGAGGATCCTTATCTAACAAATGCCATCAGTGTAACCTGGTTCTGTGTACCCTCAATGAATCCCCAACAATAAAAAGAAAATCTAGAAATACGACCTATTTCAATTGTCTCAAAACAAACCAGATATCAATATTAGTAAAAACAAGCAAGCAAGCAAACCAGGGAGGTAAAGCATTTAAAAAGCAAATCATTTTTAGGTCAGATGTGGTGGCTCATGCCTGTAACTCCAGCACTCCAGGAGGCCAAGGCAGGTGGATTGCTGGGGATCAGGAGTTTGAAAGAGACCAGCCTGAACAGGAGTGAGACCCCGTCTCTAAAAATAGCCAGGCATTGTGCTAGGCACCTGTATTCCCTGCTACTTGAGAAGCTGAGGCAAGAGGATCACTTGAGCCCTGGAGTTTGAGGTTGCTATGAGATATGACAGCAGGGTGACAAGAGAGACCATGCCTCAAAAAAAAACAAAAACAAAAAAACACCATTTTTGATAATGAAAAACTCCCCTGCCAGAGTAAGCATTAGAAGATATGCTTGTAGAATGAATGACATTAAACCTATGAAGAGTTATACAGATGTAGTGTATTATCAAGAGGCCTCCCATGTTGAAGGGAGGTTGTTTTTAAGTGCTAATTTCCCATTGCTTCACAGTTCTAGAATGTTTAAGCCAAATACTCCAAAATTCTCACCAATACGTATAAAAGGTTTCCCCGTAAAATGGGAACACTTTCTATAAGCTTGTAACTAATCACTAATGTCTCTGTCAGCCTCTTAACAGCAAAAATTAAGCACTTCTAAATGTTCTCTATATCAAAATGTCTAAATATAAGTTTCTATAGACAATGAAGAGGAAATTGTCTATTGATATGAGACGAGAAAGTAGCAAATTCATGAGCTATCTCCTCAACAGAACATCCAGCAACATTCAAAGGAATTTTTAGATGAAGAAGAAAGTATTGCAAAGATAACTATAATTTATGAAAATTTTCATTATTATGATGTTATCAGTTCCTGTTTACTAGCAGTGATGGGAGCATTTGAACTTCTACAGCATTTCATAGAATTTGACCTTTAAGTCCCGCCATGTCTTTAAACATAAAGAAGAATGCATTATTGTGGATGAATCATCCATAACTAATAGGAAATCAATTTATTGATTACTCTTTGCTTGGACCAAATCTACTGGCTTTCTTTTAAGTTGCATCTGTTAGTCCCTTGACAAGATTTTAATTTACCAATGCCCCATGAAACATACATGCATTTTTAAAATTAAGATAATTTATTAAAATCTCTAAGAATGAAGACGAGAGTTGGTAACTCTAAAATAGAAAACACTTGTGCAATTTGGCATGTAAAGCACATAAGTCCTGAGCTGTCCCCAAGCTGTCCCTTAAAGCACGTAAGTCCTGAGCTGTCCCGAAGCACAACTATATGTGAACAAGAAGCAAATAAGCAAATCTATAAGCCACGAATGAAGAACCAAGTTTTGTTTATTATTTCAGGAAACACTGACTGACCCCTTTGCATTTTGTATAAAATTCCTAAAATGCAAAAGGCACCAACACAAAGCTAAAAGAAAGAAATGTAGAAAAATACCTTTGTGGCCTAACAGCCATTTTCCCCTCCAACAAAATAAATAAATAAAATAGTGTTTGCTCTATGCAATGTAAAGATTTTAATTAATAAAAGATATTGTAGATGAAATCAGTAGACAGTCAACTGATTGGGAGAAATTTATGACATTTGAAACCAACAATAGATTCATTATACATTATACAATTACTACAAAATCAGTAAGTCCCAAGAGACAGGAAATTCAATAGCAAAAATAAGCAAAGGTGATTTACAATGAGAAAGTTTGAATGACTGACAAATACATAAAAAGGTGCTCAGCACTACTAGTAATTAGGAAAATGTAAATGTATTTGGTGCCCCTATACTGCTAGACTTAGAAAATCAAACACTACCTGTATGTGTCTGCTCAGGCTGCTGCATCAAAACACCATGGACTGGGTGGCTTAAACTACACGAATCTATTGTATTTCATTTGGTTTTGGAGATTGGAGATCTGAGACTAGAATGCCAGAATAGTTCTGGGTCAGGGCTCTCTTCCTGGCTTGCAGACAGCTGCCTATTTGTCCTCACATGGCCTTTCTTCTGTGCTTGTGAGACAGTTCTTATGAAACCAACATCCAGTTGGATAGGACCCCAGCTTTATGACTTCATTCAGTCTTAACTACCTCCTAAAAGCTGTATCTCCAAGGACATGTACAGTCGCATTGGGAATGAAAGCTTTCACATATGAATTTGAGGGGAAGGGGCAAAATTTAGTCCATATTACTACCAGATGTTGAGAATGAGATCTCTGAAGAGCTGTGAACTATTACAGTAATTCTGAAGAGCAATGTGATAGAACTTAGCGAAATTAAATAGAGTACACTGTATGGCATAATAATTCCACCCCTGGGTATATACCAGAAGCCCATTATGGGGATAGGTACATATATATGGAGCACAGAATATCTTGAAGTAGTAGGGCCTTATAGAAAAATCAAATGACCATCACTCGTGCAATGGATAAATAAAATAAGATAAATAAAAGGGAATACTATATAGTAAACAATTGATATAATTGATAACACAAATTAATACAAATTAAACTTAAAAACATGGCACAGTACTAAAGAACAAGAAATTAAATAGAATGTGCATCAAAACATAGTTTTCAGCAATCTTACATATGTGCATACACAAAATATTTGGGTATCTTCTTTGAGAATATCTGCAAATCTAAGGACGCATAAAGACATTTGAAAACTTGCTTGGAGCATGGGAATGAATGAGAGTAAGGATGAGACATGAAAGCAGAAAAATAATAAAATCTCATGATGCTTTTCTATCATAGACTGACAAGTATGAGAGTGACGAGATGAATAAGGAGCTAAGGGGGAGGGGGTGAAGGAGGAGGAAAGGAAAGTAGCAGGAGAGGTAAAGGGGACAGAAGCATTGTCACACGCTGTTGTATGTTAACTTGGGTAAGGATGGGTGCTTCCTAAATGAAATGAATGAAAATAAGAACAAATCAAAATCATGGAAGACACAGTGAAAAGATAATAGAAGAAAGCAGGAATAATCAAGACCTAAACTGATTAATGAGTCCGTCAGAAGAGAACTCTGTTATTACAGAGTTAACATTGCAGGGGGGGGCGGCTATCTTATTTCTCCACCTTCAGGTATAGTGACAGGAGACTCTTCTTTACAAATAACACTTACATGACACACATAGTATATTACATGTGGAGAAATTTAACTTACAGTCTGCAAGACTTCTACTTGTTATCTGCAAACCATGTTTACTGTTTCAATTTGCTTTGCAGATAGAACATGACATATTTGTTTATTGCCGAATTCCAGAATTTAGACCTATATCTGGCACATAGAAGGCTTACACTAAATATCTGCCAACTGAAACATTTTTCACCATTAGACCAACAAAATACAAGAGAAGGAATGATAAAATTCTAGGACAGAAGGTATGGTCTGAAATGTGTATCTGTTATTCCAAGAGGTTTATCAAACTTACTATTCCAAAACATTTATAGAATGTTGATGTTGCATATAAAAATATATTATTTCTTCTTTCATTAACTTTTTTTCCTTTGGTGGCAGAGTATACAGTAGAGAGAAAATGTTACATGAAGATGATTTTAAACAATTTTTATTTACACTCCTCTTATATTACAAGTGAGAAAAGATATTTCTGAATGCAATGAGATTTGAGTGAATCCCATTTGAATATTTTTTTAAATTCAATTTTAGATAAATTTAACTGCAAGTCAGCACAGGTGCCAGCCGTGCAGGCTCCATCTCCAAGGGTCTTGAGCTATTGGTTCCAGGTTGATTTGTTCATCTATTGAACTGCAACTTCCCTTAACAAATGATCCTATTAGAAAATATCAGCTTGGCAGATTAAAGATGATTATCTATTCAATCGTATATACACAGTTTATTAAAAAGAAGACACAGTCTCAGACTACTTGACTACATGCAATTAATTATTAAGTTGTAATCAAATAATTAGAATATGATGCTAGATTAAAATAACATTCCTTTTAGATATAAAAATTATGTGCCTTCTAGAAAAAAATCAAAGGCCTGATTATGCCTGATGTCTTTTTTTTTGAGATGGAGCCTCAAGCTATCTCCCTGCGTAGAATGCCATGGCATCACAGCTCATAGCAACCTCCAACTCCTGGGCTCAAGCGAGTCTCCTGCCTCCACCTCCCAAGTAGCTGGGACCACAGGCGCCGGCCACAATGCCCGGCCATTTTTTGGTTGCAGCCATCATTGCTGTTTGGCGGGCCTGGGCTGGGGATTCGAACCCGCCACCTTAGGTGTACGTGGCTGGCGCCTTAGCCGATTGAGCCACAGGCGCCAAGCCCTGTTGTCTTTATATAAATGCATCTTTATTGAGTAAAGTATGTATAAAAATATCATATTTTATGTTTCAAAATGACCTGTGCTAACAACATATACATATAATTTTTATTACAACTGTAAACATACCATCACAGCCAATTACTTGCATTTGGACATTTTATTGCCTAGATGATATTAACATATGGCTGTTTATGTATCCAATTTATCATACATGCCACATAGATATAAAGTTTATCTAGTTTCTTAAATATGTAAAAAATAGGTTGGCACTAACATATTAATTGTTTGTATACATATAACTACTATAAATGCCTTTATAATATTTCTTATATTAGTACCACAAAATAAATACTAATTATTTCTGATAACCCTAATTTAGAATCCATCATTACCTGGACATGTGTGAGGCTAAAATTGTTTCATATAATTATTCACATAAGCTCTGTAAACACGTCTGAGGGGACATTTAATTTACAAATTTTTTCTAAACACCTTTAGATTCTCTACGCTCATCATGTTACCATTATACTCTCACGTAGAGTAGCTATGTCAGAGAGCTAAGTAACAATTTTAACTATACTTGTTTCAAAAATACTTCATGAAATTAAGGAATTAACAGAAGAGCAACTTCTTTGATTGCACCCAAATTAAGCTGCAATTTTAAGGCAAGTAATTTTTTGCTCTGATTTAACAGAATGGGTAAGATTCTTATTATCTCATATAGTTCAATAAGAAGACTTTGATATATTCACTAATTTAATTTATTAACATGTTGGAATTTATGGGTTTTTTTTTGTTGTTGTTGTTTGTTTGTCTTTGTTTTAGTCTTTCTCCAAACCTGCTGTTGGTACAGAGATTGAGTGGGTTGCTATGTATGCAAGAATAGAAGTTTAGCCTTGCTTAGCATATAGCTGATATTTGAGGCTCAATTTTTAAATAAACTAGATTTTTGTGTCATTTTTTTTTTCTTTTTTGGGGTCAAGGAAAAGTGTAATGTTTTGCTTTCATTTTTATGTTTCATTTCGAAGTTTTAAATAACAGCTTCTAAGTTTTGTTATATGGTATATTTTTTGTCTCAGGATACTATGTTCTAATTATACTGAACACAGGAAAAGAATGCAATAACTCTTCTAAAATTTAGTCTGATGAAGTTGTCTAACTGATGAAATCGTCTAATCCAAACCTTCAATTTTACAGGTGATAAAGTTGAAGCCAAGAGACAATACGTGTTCAGCTGGACTTCATGTTACAAATCACAGGTGAATAACAGTTTCATTCTTTAGAACCTTGCCTTGTTCTTAACTGAAATGCTCCTTTTTGACATGTGAAAAGTGAATAATTTTTAGATACATGTATTCCCGAAAATTCAACCTAGACTCAGATAAAAGGTTTGTGGGTATTGGGGATCTTAAATCATCATTCCTACAGTTGGGAAGACAATTCCCAAAAGAAGTGTTATAGTTTGTGCAATGAGGTTATCATTAGATGACGTATAGAACCTTTGAAACATAATATCTGAAAGGAACAAGACTTAGTGACCTGCATAATTCTATCATATTTTGTAGACATCACTAACTTTCATTTTCATTAATCCATCATAAATTATTTAATTCATATGCATCCTTGGAATGATAATATAAATACTTAATAACTGATATGGTCACAACCAATCAGGATGGAAATTAGTCCAATTGGAATAGGTGCACAGCCATAACACCTTGTGCAACCATGACTATTATCCCTAACTTAATTTATCTTTAATAAAAATGTCTTTAATTAAAATTTTCAAGGAGTACCCACTATTATTAGTATATTATTTTACATAAACTGGCAAGCATATTAAATTGATTCTGGCCCAGGAAATAATTCAAAGACAAAAAAAAATAGTTGGTCTAGTAGATGAAGCATAAAACCAGTCCCTGGTAAGCTCTAATTTTTTTTTTTTACAATTCCTAATTTATTATGATTAAATGAAATGCAATTCAGATTTTCATAGAACTATAAGGACAAGTATATTTATTAATATACATGTGTAATTAAAGTACTTAAAACTCTTGAAAATGAGAGAAATGAAACTCAACTCAAAAAGTGCCTTGATAACTGAAAAAGAAAACTCACTTCATTCCAGGTAGTCATAGACTTGAGTATCCAAAGAGCTACATAATTTACTTTCCTTCAATTTCTCTTAATTCCTTTCTCCACCATGAGATGGGCTTATATTCTACTTCAGAACAAAATGGATTTGCATACACAGTAGGATCACTTAACAAGGAAGGAAATAATGAGATTTTTTGCTCTTAACTTCTCAATTTCTTTGTTCTCAAAAGTGAACAAAGTTGTTCCCCCTAAGAACATACCCCGTTTGAATTGCAAGGTTTCCCCCACTCTGTTTGGTGGGAATACAAACTAGTCCTAGGCCTGTGTGAGCTTCTGGGATGCCCTATGACAGATTATTTTCTTGGCCTTGGGCTTTCATGTCTGAATCTTCAGTTAGCTAGAGACTGAGGGGACTTTGCTGATCTCCAGCACTTCTGTGGGTGCAGCTCTGGCCTCTTCTCTACTCTGCCTTGCAAACTCGACCAGATTTGGCCTCCCGGGACTGCCCACCCTGGCTCCTCAACTCTGGAGTCTGCCAACAGTCCATTATACCTGAGGTCCAGGCTGTATTCAGAGGTAGCCTTAGGGCCCACCTTGTTTACTTTCCCTCTCAGGAATTACAAGTTTTGATTAGCCAGTATCACATGTTTGAAAACTGTCATTTCATATATATTGCCTTTTCCTCTTTATTGTTTCAGGTAGGCTATAAATTTGGTTGGTGTCTGCTACTTCTAGCTTGGCTGGAAGTAGAAGTCCATCTAGATTTTTAACATTTTAAACGCAAGGAAACTGAAGCTAAGCCATGTTCGGAAATTTCATCAAGACCATTCAGCTACTAAGTAGTGGAGAGAAAATGCAAAATCTGAGCTTCTAACCTCTAAATGAATGCTCTCTCCACCACACTTCACTGCTTCCTTCAGAGGAAATTAACCACAATCTGCCTTTTAAATACAAAACAATAAACTATTAGGAATTCATATATGGCAATAAACAAACAAACAAACAATAAATAGTAGTCTTTACAAAGAGAAACTGATAAATCAAATTTGAACCAAAGATTTTGGTGTTATCTTGTTATATTTTGGAAAATTAAGGAGGGACCTAATACTTTTTGTATTTTTTACTGGACTCACATTTTTCCTCCTAGTTTATCATTTCTGTCGTGGCTCTGCCTGTGGAGACTATTTAGGATTTTCTCCAAATTGTGGGAAACTTTGCCCATTTTAATGATCTGATACTGATAAGCTTTCCACTGGAAAGTCCCCATCTGGCTCCAACTTCAGCTTCTGAATTTTCTAACGATGTGACTTCTTTGCAAATTTACTGGAATTACCTAGATATTGCTAAACTACATAAACAGGGTGAAATGAGAGATGTGAAAAAGTATATGTATAAATTCTCACAGTTTCCTTGTGTTATTTTCATTATGCAATTCAATTTACACTTTCTGAAATAACAATAAATTTTTGAATGATAAAACATACGGCATTTTTAGTATGCCAAATGAGAGATATTACTTAGAGAGTATTAACAAAAAATTGAAGCATTATGTTACCAGGAGGATCTCTGTTTAATGAGAAAGAAACACTCACCACTTTACAAATACATGGGTTATAAATATATACAAATATATATCTATAAATGCAGATAATCTGTCACAAAGTATTTGCAAATAAAATATTATGCAAATAATGTTATACCACATACAGTTCTTCTTTTAAGTGCGTGAGAGGCTAATTTCTTACAGCAACAGAAAAGATAACTTAGATGTGATTCACACACCTTTAAGTTTTTTGCTTTTATGCATATATAATATTACATGTAACTACTCTGAACCATTTACATTATTTTTAATATTACATGAAAATGAGGTTTTAACTCATTTTTTAAAACATTTATTTATCAGTGTTTATGCTTTCACTAGTAGTTATGCTTTTCCTTCTGTACTGGCACATGACCTTGGGCATTTCTCTTGCACACAAACATATTGACTGTTTGTTTTTCTCATCCCTAAAATGAATGAGATGACCTCTTGTTCCCTTTCAGGTCTAGAATAAAACAGGGTAAGTAACTATGCTAAGAATTCCTTATTAAAGAGTATCATTACCCCTCTAAAACATTATTGGAACACACCATAAGGCAAACATAGTCATTATTTCTATGAGGAAATTTAGTTCAGGGAGATTAAATAATTTGTCTAATGTCTAAAAAAGCTGAACATTAAAACTAAGGGTCTGACGTACAGTCTCTATTCGCTATTTATACCTCTAATTTTGAAACAGTTTTGTCAAAGCTACATTTTTAAAAGGATGTACTATAAGAATCTCAATTTTAAAGCAGATAAAGTCTCATTCATTAGTATACACATATATACTTTTATAAATCCAAAATGAAAATATTTATAAGTTCAATAAATAAGGCAATTTTGATGTATACAAAATTTGAGATTAAAGTTATAGACCACAGTTTCAGCCTTCTAACAGGCTCCATTTGTAATTTATTTCTATGTTGTTTCAGATTTGCAGTGACAATGAATCCCTTATTTATAAAGATAAATGATTGAATAGGAAACAGTTCTTTTGAAACAATGTATCTCATAATTTCAAGATGCCTCTAATTAAACCATTCCAGAGACATAAAATGGGATTAGAAATTTTTGTTTCTATGATGGTCATATAGAGTATCTACTGACATTTCTTGTTCAGACTGGATGCTATCTACACTTCTGCATTCATTCATAATATCATTCACACAATGACACTACACGTATGTTTTTAATGACTTTCCCTCAGATCCTTGTATAAATTCTGATTGCTCTATTGCAAGAGCATAGCTGGGACAGCTGATGAGAGCCTTGCCTCACATAATTAAGGAGTGACAAACAGTACGTTAGGGTGCATATGTTAGTAATTACACAATTTAATTCTGTCACAGAAATTTGGCCAGGAAATATGGTTTGTTGGATATAACTAATGTGAACTTTCAATAAATGTTCATTATTTTAAATCGTGTCAACATCTTCTTGCTTTTCTTGGAAAATGATTATATCACACAAGTTTGTATTGGCCTTGCCACTGGAAATGAATAAAAGTATATTCAGATGAATGTGTTTTGAGATTCCTAAATTAGATTTTATTTTATTGTCATGTTCCACAAATTTTAATACTATAATTTTTTTGTACTTCTCTTTTAAATAATGATTTTCTGAATAAGTGCCAATTAGGAGAGATCTATGCGCCCTTACTTATCTCGGTTTTGTTTTGCTTTTGTACTTTACTCTCTTGAGATGAATATAACTTTTGGCTCTTAACTTTATTATTTTCACCTCTTTCTTCATGTTCTCATTACATCTTATGTTTTGCTCTCCTTAGTTTCCTCAATGTTGGATATATTTCAGTCTTTTTAAATGATGAGTCATTAAGGACTTTTCCTGTACAGAAGCACAGATTTCTCATTATTCAATGAGAAAAGCTTTATGACAGTAATTTCTCACATGCACAGAATTAAAATTAATTATGGTATATTCCTTAAAGAAATGGTCAAAGAGATGGGAAGGTCACTTGGAAATCACATTCCCTCAGACTATACAGTGTTTTCATTAATTGGGTCCCGAGTTTACACTCTTCATCGTTTGTTTCTCCCAGCTACACTGCTGATTCTTGTACTTTTCTTAATATTAGTGTATCACCACGTATACTGCCGTCATGGGCAGAAAACAGGCTGTTGTACTAAGGGCCGTAACATCACATGTAGTATTGATGTGTATTATATTTATTTAGAATCACATTTGCTTGACTATGCAAAGAACCTTTGGGCTCTGACCAGAACAGCAAAGAGAAAGTAGCAACATGTTTAATGATCACAATAAAACAGACAGCAATTATTAGTTGTACCGTATTTCAAAACACCCTTTAACTTCCATTATTAGAAGGTCAAACCAAAAGCTTTACAAATTCAGAGTTAAAAAGTTAAGGACATGAGTACTCGAATTACTAGTTCAAGATAATAAGAAACGGTCGAAGGATGTGAAATGTTTGTGAAAGCCAAGTTAAAGCTCCTTTACAGCAATGGCATCAGTGCAGATTTTATATGCCAGAAACTATAAACCAAAATATTAATAGACTTTAGCAATATATAATGAAATTCTCATAGTTGAAGTCTCTTATTTTGAACAGCTTATTTTGTTTGAATTCTAGCAAATCATAAATGTCTTAGTGTCAAGAATATTGCTAAAAACATTTTCTGAAAAGCCACTGTTATTAGAGTGCTTCAAATACCAACTGAAATGAAAATATAATTTAAAGTTTGTTAAGAAGCCAAACTCGACTATTTTCTAAGCTTCAAATATGTGATGGCAATATATCATGAAACCAGTCTCCCTAAACACAAAATAATTACCTTACGATATTAGAATACTACTGGTACATTTATACTTTCTTTTTTTTTTTTTTGAGACAGAGCCTCAAGCTATCCCCCTGGGTAGAGTGCCATGGCATCACAGCTCATAGCAACCTCCAACTCCTGGGCTCAAGCGAGTCTCCTGCCTCAGCCTCCCACGTAGCTGGGACCACAGGCACCCGCCACAACGCCCGGCCATT
>CAUYQV010118816.1:0-27315 GCA_963574575.1 Galagoides demidoff
CTTTTCTTTCCTTTAAATCAGCTGCTCCTTAATGATTAAGAAAGAGAACACAAATGTCTTAATGCTGTAACTGGATAAATGGGGTGAAGGCTATGTTGATTAGTAGGATGTAAGCACTCCAATTTGTACAAATAATCAACACATTGAATCCCATAATGGCATAAATGTATTTATGATCTATGTACAAATGACTTAATAAAAAAAAAAAGAGAAAGAGCACGTGAGATGACAAGTAACGTTAATAACAACAGTATGTGCAAACTACGGCCAACTGTACAAACTCTGCCTGAATTTTGGGCTGTTTGAAAACCAAATCTCTGTCCATCGTGTTGCATTCAAAAAACTCATAGCAACAGGTGCACACTTCTCATCGTTTGTTTTTGTTTGGTTTAGAGGAAACTAATGAAAGGTTAAAACACAAAGTCATTTCCATCTGTGTGACATAAAAGACATCAGGTGTGAGTCTGTTTCCCAAGTTGAGTGAAGCCACAAACATCACCTTATTACCTACTCACGAACACCATAATTTTAGAGATTGTTGCCTATAAATGCTAATAAATTTACTATAGAATCACCGCCAGCTAAGAAAAAAATTTTAGGGTGAAAAGATATTGGATTCCATGAAAATTTAATTTTGAATTGGAGAGTTATTCATAGTCTTAACATTATCATGTTCTCAAAATTAGGAACATTGAGCTCCTTGAAAGTTTTTCTGATCACAAATGGAAGAAAATGATGGTGGTAGGTGAGCTTATCTCGTCTAAATTATGTAGTCTAGGATTTTTCAAATTTAAACAGGTTTGGATGTCAAAGCGTTAGATTGGCATGAGACAATGCTGGCGAATGTTAAAGCGTCTTCTGGTTTCAAAGAAAGATGCTTTTCCTGCCCATCTGTAGGTGCCTTGGAGCTGTTCGACAGTAGCTATGCCCCGCAGCCATCTTTTGGTCATAAGTGATCCATTCAAATACATGAAATTGCAGCCAAGTCTGTAGAAAGAATCTTCCCCTACAAAAGAAAAACAGTTTCAGAGGGTCAAAAATGCACAAACGGTATAGTCAAATAAAGTATATGCTGCTCCTTTGAATGGAAAAGATTGCTGCTACTGGTTACATTTGCCAAATTCAATCTGCATGCCAAAAAGTCGAGGAATCTGGCAGACGCTGTAGAGAGCAGTTCCATCTTTCATCTATATTTCGTTTCTGTATTTATCTAGCTTTAGAAAATGCTGGGAATGTCTTTTCCTTCCGACTTGGCCCTTTTGCTAAACCACAGAAATACACCAGCAGCTTCTCGTAATTGTCTGGTTACTTAACAGCGTTTGCAGTCTTTCAGCTTGTGAGAAATTTATTCCATTGGAAATTTATGGAACACATCAACAACTGTTTGTTTTCTTTCTCTGAAATGTATCCTCGGAGCACCCACAAAAACAACAAAATATCAATTTTATTAATTGGCCGCTATTTAACTCGATATGCAAAGGCAGGGGGCCAACTCATTAGTTTTGGCCTTCAGCTGACCCAAAATAGTGTTCTCATCTAAGAAGCTATTCACAGATGCTCAACGTAAGAATTACCGCTAATAATAATGGGACTTCAGACTTCATGAGTAAGTACTTTTTGGCATGCAGAAAATATCTTCTGTTTTTCCCTTGAAAACAGCAATCCTGTTATATACAAAAAGTAAACAGTGCTTGAATTAGCACATTGGAGTCTTTAATGTACCAAAAATATGCATGCATTAACATTCCCTTCTAAGACTCCTTTTTTTTTTCACTTTTTTCAGGATCAGTCAGTTTTTGTTGTTAAAATAAAAATGCAAAACTCTCAGATTCCAAGGAGCCATGTTCTCTGTATTTCCCAACTCCTTGCTGGGTGTAGAACAACTCTCTTTGAAATGCCTTTGGCCACAAATTTAATAAAAGTACAGGCACTAAACAAAAGTTGCCATAAAAAATACAATTAATTACAGCTTTTGCAAATTTAAATCAGAATAACTACATGCGAGGCTGGGGCAGGATCAAAGGCAATGGTTTATTTTTATGGTTCATAAGGAAGATGTGTTTATGTTGTCAGAGTTTACAATATGCTCGTGGGGAAAAGCATTTCTTTCTCTCCATCTCTGTTTACCCGTGAGCAAAAGTAAGAAAAATATTTCTAAAGTTTATATTATCATTCCTTATAACCCAAGTTTACATTCTGAGTCCCTGAAGGGGCAAAACTTTCCAAAGCATCCTAATGTTCTAGTGACAGTCATGAAAGTCGTCCTTCATTCTGGTGCCTTTCTGTAAGAATTTAAAATACACACCCTACTGCAAATGCTGATGATTTTCACTAGACCGTGATTTTCCTGAGTGAATTTCTGCGAAAATCCATTTCTAAGATTTTTTTCTGATGGTCACTTGCCTGCAAAACGATTTGCCCGATGTCAACCCGATATTTTTCATTCCACTTTTGCAGGCAGGAAAGTAAAAATGAAAAAACTCCTTGAAAATTACCATCTTTGCCGAGGGAGGGTAGAAACACTCATCTAAGATGTGTGGCCAGATCGCCCCGTGACGGGTCCCACCCTAAGCGCCACCAGCCAGTGCCGTGTGGTCAGAGGGCAACACAGGTGGGAAGGTGGGCATGCCTGCTGTGACTCAGGTGGCAAAAATGCTGGCCTATTTTGAAGTGGAATTGTGTTGACAATAATCCTTTGGGATGAATATATCTTTCTTGCATTAAAACCTGCCCTCAGTGATTCTTGTATAAGTCCTGGAAATGCTCACTGTGGGCAGCTTGGGATCTGCAAGGGGGATTCACAGTCTTGACTTACCCAACATTCAATTCAGCTCCTCTCTGCAAAGCCAGAGCAAGTCTTTTCACATCCTTGAACCTTATTCTTTTTTTTTTTTTTGAACCTTATTCTTGATTCACGAACTAGAATCTCTGATGTTTATTCAATCCGTCCTCTATGTTTCAGCTCGATTTCAAGTTTCTACTCTGATAATTATTCCATTAGATTAGTAATTGGTTAATTATTATCCAATACTTCATTATTATTATTATTGATTTCTTTTGGAGACAGAAGAGAGTCACCCTGGTGAAAGTGCCGTGGCACCATTGTAGCTCACAGCAACCTCAAACGCCTGGACTCAAGCCATCCTCTTGCCTCAGGCTCCTGAGCATCTGGGACTACAGTCACCCACCATAATGCCCCGGTAGTTTTGGAGATGGAATCTTGCTCTCGCTCTTGGTCTCTAACTCTTGAGATTAAGCAATCTGCCCACCTCAGCCTCCTAAAGTGCTAGGATTACAGGCACAAACAACCATGCCAGGCCCAATACTTTATTATTAACCTATTAGGGTTATCATTACAAATCAATTAATCAAACCACTAATATGGCTTTGCTGTACTTTTTCATACTCCTTGAAATCCTAAGAGAAATTACCTCCTATCATAAAAAGATGCTTTAATAGTGAATTATAAAGACAGAGATCTCAAGGCCTGTAGGCACTAAAGCTGCCACGGGCAAATTTTTTAAAGAATTTGATGTACTTTTCATAGGATATGGCAATGACTTATTTGCACATTCAGACGGGTTTCAAAAAAAAATAGATGGTAGACACATATATTTACCTATAATTTAGGCAGATGTAACAAATTTGATCAAATTTAGAAAACTCTCGTGGTAGAGAGGAACACAGTAATAAAATAAACCAGACAGGTGCGGAGAGGTGAGCAGGTGTGTGTTGTCACACCGGGCTGGCTTGGATCCTGGCCACGGGTACTGCTGGAAGGTCACCCAGCCTCCCTGGGCTCCAAGTCCTTCTCTGTTCCATGAAGATGATAGTGCTTTTCTCAAAAAGTTACAGGAAGAATGAAATACCTTCCTTTGTGTATATGTGTGTGTGTGTGTATGTGTACAGGGTGGCCGTAAAGTCTATATAGACATGTCTATGTACATATAAAATGGTGTGTATGTACATACACACATACTTGAATGTACATGCACAGAGTTGGTCATTGAACAACATAAACTTGAACTGTGCAGACAGATCCACGTCTCTATGTCTTTATTCCACCCCTGCCACCCCGAGACAGCAAGACCAACCCCTCCTCCTTCAGCAACATGAAGACGGTGAGGATGAAGACGCTTGGGGTGATCCACTTCCCCTTAATGACTTACTGAATAGATTTTCTCTTCCTTATGCTGTTCCCAGTAATATTTTCTTCTCTCTGACTTACTTTCTGGTAAGAATACAGCATAGAAGACATGAAACATACAAAATATATGTCCATTGACTGGTTCTGTTACTGGCAAGGCTCCTAGTCAACAGCAGCTATTAGTAGTTAAGTTTTGGAGTGGTCTAAAGTTACAGGGAGATGTCCAGCTACACAGGAGGTTGGTCCCCCTAATTCTCATGCTGTTCAAGGGCAGTTGAATATATGTGTGTGTATATATATATAGTGTATGTTTATTGTATGTGTGTGTTTATATACATGTTATATGTCTGTGTGTGTGTGTGTGTGTATATTCAAGGTGGCCATAAAGTTTGTGTGTGTGTGTGGTGCCTGTAGCTCAGTGGGTAAGGTGCCAGCCACATACACCGAGGGTGGCAGGTTCAAACCCAGCCTGGGCCTATTAAACAACAATGACAACTGCAACAACAAAAAAATAGCTGGGGGGCGGCACCTGTGGCTCAATGGGTAGGGTGCCAGCCCCATATACCAAGGGTGGTGGGTTTGAACCCAGCCCCAGCCAAACTGCAACAAAAAATAGCCAGGTGTTGTGGTGAGTGCTTATAGTCCCAGCTACTTGGGAGGCTGAGGCAAGAGAATCGCCTAAGCCCAAGAGCTGGACATCGTTGTGAGCTGTGACGCTATGGCACTCTACTGAGGGTGAAAAAGTGAGACTCTGTCTCTCTAAAAAAAACAACAACTGAGCATTGTGATGGACACCTGTAGTCCCAGCTACCCGAGGGACTACAGGTGCCCATCACAATGCCCAGCTACCTGAGGCAAGAAAATTGCTTAAGCCCAGGAGTTTGAGGTTGCTGTGAGCTATGGTGCTATGGCACTCTACGGAAGGCGACATAGACTCTGTCTCAAAATAAAAAAAAAAGTTTGTGTGCAATTTAAGTAGCTACAACTATTTAAAGTTCATGTGCAATTTAAATAGTTACAATGATTGAAATTGCACACAAACTTTATGGCCACCCTGTACATATAGAAAGAGAGAGAGAGCCTCATGCAAGGCGCATTTGAATGTAGTTGTTGGGTAGAGTTGTCACATCCGAGAATACAGGTGTGAGACAGGTGACTTTCTAAGCTGCTCATCCTCCCACTTGACCTCCCCAGATCCTAGTCTGGTTCCTGTACATTGAACCAATCCAGACAGTAAGGATTAAATTCTCAGCTCCATGTTGTCAATTACACACATTGGAATTGGAGCCACTGGCTTTCAGCAACATGTCTCCTCAGGGCCAGGAAGCCACACGGACATGCCCTGTGTCCGTGCTGGGAGCTGACACCCCTCCAAGGGCCTGCTGGTAAGATTTTGCCACCCTAGAGTGTGGTTTTTCCTTTGGCTTGGCTGGCGGCACGGGCCACACCACAGTGTTTATAAACACGGGGTGCCTGCTCAGCCACCTTCTGGGTGACTGTGTGAAAACTCAGAGCACTCCTAAGGTCCCAGACAGTACAAAGCTGAATAACACAGGATATTTCAGGTTTCCATCCACAGCTTTAGAAATACTTCCTGTTAAAATATAAGCTCCCAGGCAATTTCTTCAGAGACCACATGACTCAGACAGGTGTCTTCTGCCTGCAAAATTTAGGTGGTCGGTAAACAGGCAAACATGATTGTTAAATGACATTATCGGTAAGCAACCTTGGCTTGTATCAACCCTAATCAAGCCTTTTCTGCAAGGAAATAGTCATAAATCTGTCCCTGAACTTTAATAAACGCTAGTATGGTTTTCCCTTTGCTTTGAACAAGCCCTTGCATGGTCAGCCCCTGCCTGCCTCTCTGACATCATCTTGCCCTCCATCTCCATCCTTTGTTGTGGCACAGACTGTTAGATGTCCCTCATCATCTCTCTTCCCCTCTTTGATGACAGCACGTTTGCGCCAGCCAGAGAAGACGTTTCTTAACTTCCCAAGTCTTGGTGTGGTGGTACAAGTAAGCTCTCAGGAATGGGAAGAGACAAGTGATGCTTGATACTTGTGTTTCTTGCCCCATGTCAGGGACCACTGGGCATCCAAGAGTCCCACTCTGAAAGGCTGAGGGAAGGCCCCCCACGGAGCAGCTCTGAACTCACAGAGATTGGCCAACACATTGACAATGGCAGAGTGACGCTGCCAGCCCTGGACCACATGCCCATGCAGTGTGACAGGAGGGAAACCAAACTTCTAGGTCACTCCAACCAGTACTTTTTGGTATCTTTATGTTAAAACAGTTTATCCTGGACTCAAATCAGTACATACTCATGGGACCTGGCTTGGCAATCATTTGCTATTTGGGGGTGAAGAAAAACATGCTTTTGGGTAGGGGAGAGGCCCAAGCTATAAAGCAGAGTGGAGCTCTATACCCCTTGCCCTCCTTGGTCAGCACCTTGGTGCAGGGCATACACTGCAAATCCCTGCAAGGTGGCCCCAGTTGGGGGCTTCACCACTGATCTTCCTAGACCTGGAATGTTCTCCAGATCCTCACATGGCACACTGCTTTGCTCATGTCCAACTTTCAGGTTTCACATTCATTCTTTTTTTTTTGCACTTTTTTCCAGGGGATGGGTTTGAACCTGCCACCTCCGGTATATTGGGCCAGTGCCCTACTCCTTTGAGTCACAGGTGCCATCCTTGTAGTCACTCTTGTTCATCAGAGAGGTCTATGTTTGGACTTACACATCTTTTCCTCCCTAATTTACTGATATAATTGTGCATCTCTATAAACTGCGAGGTCCCCAAGCCAGGCCTTTCTGCCCCCTGCATTTTCAGGAACTAGTTCAGTGCCTGCCACAGAGCAGAACATAGCAAATATTTGTTAAATAAAGGAAGGGACTATTCTCCCTATCTTGTGTCCTGCCACATAACCATAATATGCTAAAATAAAAATACGCTGCAAATGGGGCCGGGAGTGGTGGCTCACGCCTATAATCCCAACACTCTGGGAGGCCGAGGCAGGTGGATTGCCTGAGCTCACAGGTTCGAGATCAGCCTGAGCCAGAGTGAGACCCTGTCTCTAAAAATAGTTGGGTGATGTGGCAGGCACCTGTAGTTCCAGCTGCTTGGGAGACTGAGGCAAGAGAATTACGTGAGCCCAAGAGCTTGAGGTTGCTGTGAGCTATGACACCACGGCACTCTACCCAGGGCAACAAAGTGAAACTCTGTCTCGAAAAAAAAAAATACTCTGCAAATGTGACTACAAAAAGTATTACATCCATATTTACAATATCTTTCTTCTATGTAGCCACATAGGCCACAGAGCTTGAGTTGCTTATTTTAATTCCCAAACAATACAGAGAGGCCCTGAGTTCCTATAACGCGTTTTCTTTTCAACTGTTTATTTTCCCTGCTGCTAGAGAAGTTAAGTTTCTGTCTCTGATTTTTTTTTTTTCTTTTTTCAGTTTATACGCTGGAAAGGTAAAGTGATAAATACAGGCAATCATTGCAAAGTATGGCTATTGCCGGGCGCTAATGTTTTCAAATTGCTGAAGATTTTTAGGGACACCACAAACTGGCCACACTGTCAGGAGCCTTGGCAGTCGCCGCTGGCAGCGAGACAGCACACTGTAAATTTAGAAAGCGTGGCATCGTATCCAGGAATGCACCTCAGGGTCACCTCCAAATATGTCACGGCCATGTAGCCGGGGTTCGGAGTAAATTAAAATGCACTCTATTCTGTATTTTGTGGTATATGAAAAACTTCAAAAAGCGCAGCCGGGCCAGGGAGCAAGCCAGGCTGTGGAGTTAAGGTGAATGTTTCATCACAGATTCCACCTGCTGCTGCCAAGTGAGAAAAGCCAGATTGCACTACTGCTTTGTTCTTGCATCCTTTGGCGTTACCGAACTAGTTTTTAAACTTATTTCTTTAACTTATTCCTTTACTGATCGCTAGGATAATTTTCTCAGCAACTGCTTATGTGAGAGTAGAGTCAGAGGCTGGAAAAGAGATGTTTATTTCTAATACAAAAGAGCTGTCACACACCCCGGGATCGTGACGAGTGAGATTCACACTGGAAATGTGTCCTGTCGAAATTGCACCATTAGGTCCTTTTGCCGTATTTGTTAAGCAACCTAACTTAGGAGAGGAAATAACATTACTGATTTCGTGTGTTCTGGTAATTCATGAAATGCACTAACAGCTAGCTCAGGGTTTCTTTTACTGCAATAGCCCCCAACCCCCGCCCCAAAGAGCACACCAGGTCATTTACGTAGATTTCCGGGATATTTTTTGACAACGTTCTGTACCAAAGTAATTAAAGGGAAATGTGTATGCGTGTGAGCGTGTGTCTGTGTTTGCATGGATGAGTCATAACGATATGCGGGGGGGAAAGAAGTGGAGCTTGTGGATGGTAAGGGAACCTGGTGGTAAGACAAGGAAGCAGAGATAGAACAGGCAGCCAGCAACACGAGGACATATTCCTTGGCAGTGTTCTTCAAGGAGCAGTACCAGGAATAATCTTGTTGAACAATTTAAAGATATTTGAAAGCAAGCATACACAATAAAATCAAGTCTGGGTCCAAGTCAGTCGTGAGTTTTAAAGGCTGTAGGGACGTATGTGTTTAAACTGTGGTCTTCCAAATGTTGGACTGAGACTCTCCAAGTGAGACGTGGAGAGTGTTCAGTGGTTTGGGGCAGTTGTTGAAAGGTGACATGTGGATGGAGCAGATATGTGGGGGATGAATGTACCACAGGCAGGCTAGTGTCACCAGTTAAGGAGGCATCATCAAGCAAGTAAGACAGATACTTTAAGAAATCAACTTTTAGGAGGCCAACCATCAGCCCCTACTTTGGGGGTCTCTATGGGGAATAAACAGGTCAAGTACAAACAGGCCCTACTTTATGTTCAGCGCTTCCATTTTATCTTATGTATGTTCATATATATGTAGGGTGACCAGATTTTAACATCTGTAAGGCAGGACAACATGGCCGGGGGTGGGGGTGGGGGTGGGGGGGTGGAGCAGGGGACTGGGCAGGGCAGGGCCTGACAACAATGCAAACTTTGATAAGCAGTTCTCGATAATCACTTCTCAGCAATTATTTATTACAGTTTAATTTATTACAGTTAATTATAAAATTAACAAAAATAATATAAAACTCATATTCTGGCAAAATAGCCATATGGCGGCCGAAAACCGTATAGTCCTTTCTTGTTCTCCAGCCCGTTCATGCATTCTTTCCAAAAATCGGGACTTTTTTAAAATGCCGCGGGATGTGGGACAAATTGTTGAAAAGCGGGACTGTCCCGCCAAAATCGGGACGTCTGGTCACCCTATATATATATATATATATATGTGAATTTCATAGAAGAATCAAGATTTTGTTTGGGAGGGGGAGAAAACAGGAAAAGGGTTCTACTCCTTAAAAGTGTTTTTTTTTTTTTTTTTTTTTTAATTTTTAAATCACTGGCCAAGATACCTCACTGAGGGCCAGCCCTGTAGTTCTGAAAAGCTAACTTGGCAAAAATCATGCAGGATGGGCTCTGAAAGGAACACGGTCTTTGCCAGAAAGGAAAAAGGATCATTCTGTTCTAAAATTCATTCAGTTTCTTTCCCTGAAATTTGAAGTTCTTAGGAGAGAAACCGAAAAGCATCGTTTTATATCACTGTAATGAAAAGAAGACTAAAATTAATACCTAATTACTTAGTAACAACTTTTAAGGAGATTATCAAAGTTGGGTGGGGTTTTTTTTATTTGTTTGTTTTTTAGTGTTGGTAGACACTTCGCTTTGTGAAATCTTAACTGTAATGCATTTTAGGTTTCATTTTTCAAGCTCTTAGACAAGTCCTACTAGAAATGAGTTTTTGAAGAGAAATCATAACCCTATCTGGCATATTCCTTCCAACGAATTACACGAGGTAAGGAAAACATTCCCCAAATGGGTAGCAAAGGGGGAGACAGACTCTTAAGGTACACTTGATACCAACAGGGTGCCAAGTAAGAAACACCTAAGAAGCCTTGAGAACGAGGTGAAGCCAACTTGAGTTTAAGAAAAGCAATTTATTGGACCAAAAGAATCTTTCACTTAAGGTTACTTCCCAAGAAATTAGTCATTTATTTTCATCCTTATGAACTTACTTCCAATTTAGTAGGAGCAGGGAAAGCAATTTCTTTGACATCGAAGAAGAAAAACGGTGGCTTTCCTTTGCAACCTTGGGCTTTATTTTTTCCACATTAATCTGCTTTTGAAAACTGACACGAAATCAAAATAAAACTGGGAAAGTGGCTTAACTCAAGGTTTGTTTTTCCTTTTCAATTCTTTGGCTTCATCTCTTCTGCGTAGTATTTATTCTATTTTTACCCCCACAGGGGATAATTTCTATATCTAAGAATGTATTTTTAAATACTGGCATGTCTCTGGTTTTGAATTCCTTCTAATTGGGTGCCAATTTTTGGAGAGAAATACAAAGGCAAACATGACATTAAGAAATTCAGACTCCTTCCAATATTAAGGTATATTATGGAAATTATTATTCATTTTTCATATGTACAGGTTTATGTAATTCTTGCCTGGACTCCTTTTTCTATTAAATAATTTTTTCATTTTTTTTCTTAGCTCGATAAGATTTAATTTTACTGTTGTATCAGATTATATAAATTCTTAGCATTTCCTAGACCAAAGTTACACAAAATGATTCCATGGAAAACGTCTTTAAATAATTAAGGTAATTGTTTTCCAATAAGTAATGCATATATCTTTATTGCTTTAAAAATATTTATGTTAAATAATCAATTGTAAACCTATGTCTGCATTAAGTGGGGATGTTGCTCACAGACACTTACCTTCAATGTTAAAAAAGAAAATTGAGGCCGGGCACAGTGGCTCATGCCTGTAATCCTAGTACTCTGGGAAGCCAAGGCAGGTGGATTGCCTGAGCTTGCAGGTTCGAGACCAGCCTGAGCCAAACCGAGATCTTGTCTCTAAAAATAGCCAGGCATTGTGGCAGGGCATTGAGGTTGCTGTGAGCTGTGATGCCACAAGCACTCTACCAAGAGCTACAAAGTGAGACTCTGTCTCAAAAAAGAAAAAAAAAAAAGAGCCAGAGAAAGAAAGAAATTGAAGCAAAAAGAAAAGCATACCTCAATTTCCTGTCCCATTCCTGCAAATCTTGTCTGTAATTACATTCCTCCTAAGCATCTTCCTGCTGGTCTTTTGAGTATTTCTCCTCCTGGCCATCCCTTCCCTCTGTCCTGGTGATTCCCCCTTTGTCTTCTCTGGAGGCTGGAAATTCTGACATTGGCTATTCCCTCTAACTCCTAAATATTCAATCCTAATCTCTCTTTGCCCACTTGCTTATTTCTTAATTACTTATCAATTGTTCACATTCTCTGTATCCATATATAATCCACCATATCGGAGGAGTAGCATCTTCTGAAGATGTTGTCCCAACTTCCCCTAGCTCTTCAGCCCACTGCCACCTGGCTTTTGACTTCAAAACTTCAGAGACTTGGCTCGGTGCCCGTAGCACAGTGGTTATATCACCAGCTACATACACTGAGGGTGGCAGGTTCGAACCTGGCCTGGGCCAGCTAAACAACTGCAACAAAAAAAATAGCTGGGCATTGTGGTGGGTGCCTTTAGTTCCAGCTACTTGGGAGGCTGAGTCAAGAGAATCGCTTAAGCCCAAGAGGTGGAGGTTGCTATGAGCTGTGATGCCACAGCACTCTACTGAGGGCAACATAGTGAGACTTTGTCTCAAAAAAAACAACTTCAGAGACATCACTATCAATAATCTCAAAGATTTCCAAATGTCCAAATCTAAGAGACCTTCTTCAGTCCTCAGGTTATGATCTCTGCAAGGGATCCCCTTTCCTCCCAATAGCACTCTTCTCTGGCTTCTGTTTCTATGATCTCCTGATCTTCCCTCTACCTCTCTGGTGATTCTTCATCTCATTCACAGGTTCCTCACATTTTCTGGCCAATCTATTTCTTGTAACTCTTAAAGTATCACAAGTAATGTATGTTCACCAGGAAAAAAAATTGAAGCTAAAGATGTACAGAAGGGAAAAATATCTGCTGGAGCCTGGGAAGACCTCTGTGAGCCCATTGGGGGAATTAGAAATTGCACTGGAGATCCATTGAGATATTTTGAACCGGAGAGTCAGTGGGTCCCATTGGCCTTTTAGAAGATACTCTGGTGTCAGAATGGGTGGGAATGGGGCTGGAAAAGAAATTAGTGCAGGGAGAGACAATAGTGGTTGTAACGAAGGTCATATGACTAAAGATGGAGATAAATGGGTGGATTCTAGAAACAACTGAGAAGTAAAAACACTAGGACTCGGTGACTTTGTGCATGTGAAGAATGAGGAATAGAGTAGAGAGATGCCAAAATGTCTGGCTTGGACCCTGGATTTATGGATGATAGAAGGAATCTGCTTGTGGAGGGCAAAGGGAGGTCATCTGGGACACAATGGCTTTGCTTGCACATGTTGGAAAACAGATGTGGAATATATACACACACACACACACACACACACACACACACACACACTTGGTAGGCACATATCTCCTTAAAGACAGCAGTCCCCCACCTTTTGCATAGCAGAAACCAATTTCATGGAAGACGATTTTTCCATAGTCATGGGGAGCAGGGATGGATGGTTTCAGGATGATTCAAGCACATTACATCTCCACCTCAACTCATCAGGCATTAGAACCTCATAAAGAGCCCACAACCTAGATCCCTCACATTTGCAGTTTACAGCAGGGTTCCTGCCCCTAGGAGAATCCAGTGCCTCTGCTGTGACAGGAGGCAGAGCTCAGGCGGTGATGCCAGTGATGGGGAATGGCTGTAAACACAGATGAAGCTTCACTCACCCATCGCACACCTCCTGCTGTGCAGCTGGTTCTTCATAGGCCATGGGCAGATTTGAGGTTCATGAAATAATGAGAGTGGATGACATTTCCTTGAGAGAGTAGAGAAAAAACAAGAAGTTAGAAGGACATGGTGGGCTCAGAAAAAGGATTCCACAAAAGAAGCATTTAGAGTTAAAGGGGAGAAATCTTAAAACCAATAAATTAGGAAAATGTGTTTTTTTTTTCTTGTTTACTGTAAGGCTTTCTTTTTTTTTTTAACTTCAGATCAGTATGATCTGAACATACTTTTTTAACTTCATACATTTTTTTAACTTCAGATCAGTACAAATGATTAGGTTATAATGTTTGCATTTGTTAGGTAAAGTCCAAGTTGTAGTTGAGCCCTTCACCCAGGGGAAAATGATTACATCGTGGCCATAGGTGAGAGCTTACTAATTTCTTTCCCTTTTCCTCTCTCCCTTTTCCCTCATCTCCTCTTCCCCCCACTTGAGTTATTATGTTTTTCTCTCATGTTGGTGTACAGTTGTTTATCTGTTGGTTTCATATTTGATTGAGTACATTGGATACTTGTGTTTCCATTCTTGTAATACATTACTAAAGAGAACGTTCTTCAGCTCCTTAAATCTGACAAAAGGCTGATAACTAGAATCTATACAGCATTCAAACCAATCAACAAGAAAAGAGCAAACAAACCCATTTATAAGTGGGCAAGAGACATGAACAGAACCTTCTCTGAGGAAAACGCTGTTTTAATAAAGTCAAGAGAAGAGAGTATTTTAATTGCAAGATCATGACCCAGTGGGGCAAGTGTTACTGGAAAGTAAGACAAGAACCAAAAGCGTCCCCTGAGAGCATAGCAAAGGGAGGATGAATGCCCTTGAAAACAAAGTGAGGAAGCGGAGGCAACAAGTGGAGGTCACGCTTTGAAAAGTTTGGCTGGGAAGGAGGGAGCAAGGCTGATAGCTGGAAGGGGAGGTGAAGGAGGTGTTGCTGGTTTCTCCTTTTGTTTCTCTGTTTTGTTTCTGTTCTGAGACTGTGGAGAATGAGCATGTTCATGCTAAGTGGTGGCCAAGAGCAGGAAGGAGGCGAGGGGAGGCAGTGAAGATGCCGGAAAGCGTGAGCTTCCCGTGGAGGTGGAGAGGGAGGCTGGAGAACGCAGAGTGTGAGGGCAAGGAGACAAGTTTGGCCAGGAGGACAGACACCTCTTCCACATGACAGATGGGAAGGCGGAAAGGATGCGGGCACTTGCGCTGGGAATCTGTACGTGTGGCGGCCGGGAGTTGGGCCATTTCCCTTTTCGTGATTTCTATTTTCCTCACCAAGTAGGAGGCAAAGACATATGCTGAGATTGAAGGAACTGAAGTGGTGGGTTAGGTAATTTAAGGAGAGTAGAGGAGATTTTAAATAGCTGGTTTTGGAAAGTGAAAGCTGATGAGACAGACACCTGGGTGGATTGCCAGGCAGAGCGGAGGGCCCCAAATGAGAATGGAGATTATGAATGTATGTGCCATTACCCAGCTTGTGTGTGTGATCTAGAAGCCTAATTGAGAGGCAGGATTTCAATCTGTACTCTTAGTAGGCTAGAAGAATGGTAGAGAACTGTGAGTTAAACCTGGCAACAAAAAGCCAGTTGACTTGGCGGACCATAGGGTGCAGGCCAGGCAGGAAGACAGTGAAGACACAGCAGCATGTTCTGTGTTCTGGATCCCATAGCCAAGAATTTCCAATGACAGCAATGAGGGACAGGAATGGTGCCACCACTGTATTTGTAAGGTCCAGGTAAACCATAAGAGTGGTTGACTAATTAATGTGAAGATCAACAGAATTGGGAAGGTCATGGGTTAATATGTTTTTTGTCTTGCTTTATGTAAGGATAAGATGTACTTTTGAGTGGCAGTTTTATTCACATTTCAGAAAAACATACACAATAGAACTTCCACAGTTGGCCACCTCCTTACATTGACTACCTCCTTAAGTTGACCTCATTTTCATGGACTGGACATGCACCTACAGGTACATATCACTACAGTAGGCCTAGTTCCTTATTTTGACCACCTCCGTGTGTTGACCAATTTGTTACAGTCCTTTGGGTGGTCAACTTGCAGAGATTTTACTAACTCAGTTTTAGTAACTCAGGTGTTAACTCCCTTACTGTATAAGAAACATGGGTTCAAATCCTCCTCTGCCTTCCATTTCCTAGGCAAAGTATAATTAAGGGGAGATATACCACAAGGCATCTCCAACTTCTGAGAACCTGACCCAAGTTATGGATTATCCCATTCTGGTATGTGTCCTGCCTGGAGCTGGCCTAAATTTGGAACTCAATCCTTTTTTATCAGTCTTCCTCACTAAGTGCTTCTCATCATGAAAACAGCAAACAAACCAAAACAGAAGCATTTTTATAAGGTCATTGTATATAAAGTAAAAAAAAAAAAATCAAACGTTTGGAGGGACTAAAGAGAAATACACAGCAGTGATGCCAACAGCTTCCAGGCTGAATATTAGACGTGTTCATTTTTAAAAAGTCCCCAGACCATTTCTGAACCAGGCTACCATTCTCCCGGAAGACCACTTAGCTGTCTTTTCTCTTCTTTGATCTCTCTCCTTAACTAGAAGGGAAGTTTCTCAGACATTCTGACTCTCAGTGTTTAAGTTTTTTTCCAGGCCGTACCTTCAAACTCAGCCTCAGATCTTTCTGTATTTCAAAAACTTGGCCTCTGCATTAAATTCAGTTCAAGAGATGGTAACAGCTCAGACCACAGCAATGAAGGTCATGAGAAAGATTCTAGGTATATTTTTAAGGTAAAACCAACAGGTTTTGTTCATGGCTTAGATAAGGGGTACAAGAGAAAGAGAGGTGCTGAGATACGCCAAGCTTTTCAGCCCAAGCATCTGTGTGAAGAAGAGTCACCATTACTGACTGCCATACTGGGGGATAAAAGGTTTTTCCTTGGGGCAGCAATGGTTTATTAGGTCAAGATTGGTCAAGAGACATGTGAATTATATATGCTTCATGACACTCAAAACTAGAATGAGTTAAATATAACTCACACGGCAGTTAATGCATTACCTAAGAAAAGGAGACTGTGGGGAATCAGGTTTGGATGGGAAGATCAGGACTTCAGCTTTATCCATGTGAAATTTGAGATGCCGTTTTCATATGCAAGTGGAGATGGCAAGCAGGCAGTCAGATGGTCTTCACTTTAGCTGATGGCTGGAGATGTAAATGTTGAAGGAGTCACGTTTAAATCGACCTCATTCTCCTCTGTTTGACTCCTTTATATATACAACCTTCCCCCAAGAAATTTATTCCTAAATATTCTCTCAACAAAACCAATCTAACAGTAGACCACAGAAAATCCAATAGACTTTCAATCTGTCAAGAAGGGGAGAAAACCTAAGTTAAGTACAGGCCCTTGTATCCAGAGTTGATATCTAGAGGGCATGTTTCCTGGAGTCTACAGGAAACTTATGCATTGCTCCAGATAAAGCAGCAAATTTAACTCCTGAATCTAATTTTACTATTTCTGAACTCTATTGGCATTACAAAGAAAGAAAGAAATTTTAAAAAACCACGTATACTGACAAGGACAGGTAGGTTGAAAGACTGTAGAGGAGACAATAGCAACAAAATTTTGCAAATTTTCATGAAAGGCCGAGATGAGCAGATTGCTCGAACTCAGGAGTTTAAGACCACCCTGGGCAAGAGCAAGATCCCATTTCTACTAAAAGTAGAAAATCTAGCTGGGCATTGTGGTAGGCACTTGTAGTCCCACCTACTTGGGAAGTTGAGGTAAGAGGATCTCTTGAGCCCAGGAATTTGAGTTTGCTGTGAGCTATGATGCCACATCACTCTACCAGGGCAACAGAGTGAAACTGGGTCTCAAAAAAAAAAATTGCAAATTTTCAAATGGAAGAATGGCAACTACCTAGCAGACCTGAAGAATCAAAATTCAAGTCAACAGTGGCCAAAGCTGAGAACAAACCCAATTTACAGTGCAGAAGCCTCAAAACACATAGGAACACTTTAGTGCTGATTGCTAGGGTTGAAGGTCAAAGTTACAAGGAGGAAGGCTGGGCCTTCCCCAGCTCTGCACAAGCAAATGCCCCCCTTCCCAACCCAGCATCTGTCTATAGAGCAGCCGCTCCAAGGTGTATGAGGTTGAATAATTAAGTGCTTAAACTCATCCTAGAAAAAGTGCTACATACCTCACTACTGAATACATACCTACGTACCTCACTGTTGACGTACTCCTGTGGGGAGCTATGCACCAATGCCAACTTTTAGTCCACCATTCAAAGCAACTTTGGAATTCTTTTTCTGGAATAGTCATCAGAGCCATTGTTGTAGGAGAGGTCTGACAGTTAAGTTCATGAGCTCATCCTAGTAAAAAGTGCTGGACTAGGTGCTGGTGTCAGTGCATAGCTTCCTAAGGGGAGTACTTCAAAGGTGACCATAGTGATATTCAGCAGTAGATTATGTAGCACTTTTTCTAGGATCAGCTCGCAAACTTAATTGTCCGAACTCATAGATGCTCTACTGAAGGTAAAGATTTTAGGGGAAAAAAGGGTGTCCCTTCTCCCGGATACAGACAGCCCCAACCAGTGTTCCTGAATTGATGAGCAAGTAGGGCTATATTTCTGCAGCCTTCAACCTGGCATCTCCATAGAGAAGACAATTGTGAGTAGCCCGTAGACCACCTAGAGCTCCCTGTCATAAAGTGCAAAGTCAACAAGTTCTCTGTAGGTGTTCAGAATTTCCAGTCATCCAACAAGTAACTGACATCAGAAGGACATCTTGAACTTGGAAGATTGAGACCAAAACCAATAAAAAAACCAAATAAATCTTTGGAAGAAACAGTTACCTATTCTTCAATTTCCCATTGCAAAGACATTCCAAATCTAATGCATTCAGACTAGATAATTTATAATGAAAGGAAATTTATTTCTCACACTTTTAAAGTCTGGGAAGTCTAAAATCATGATTGATCTCTCTCTGGCAAATATCATCCCATAGTGGAAAGGTGGGAGCAAGCTCATGAGATAGGGAACAGATAGGGGCCCAATGTTTCTATTTATCAAAGCCTACTCTCTGTATAGCAACATTAATCTGTTCAAGAAGGCAGAGCCCTCACGAGTTAATAACCACCCCCCTTTGGGAAGATAGGGTCTTCCCCTGTCACCAAGGCTAGAGTACAGTGGTATCACCATAGTTCATTGCAATCTTAAACTCTGGGCTCAGGCAATCCTCCTGTGTCAGCTTCCTGAGTACCTGGGACTATAGGCACCTGACACAACACCAAGCCAATTTTTTTATTTTTTGTAGTAACAAGGTCTCACTATTACCCAGGCTGGTCTTGAACTCCTGGCCTCCTAAAGTGCAAGGATTATCACAGGCATGAGCTACCACGCCCAGCCCTTAATCACCTCTTAAAGGTCCCACCTCTCAGCATCTTTACAATGGCACTTAGATTTCAACAGGAGTTTAGAAGGGGACAATCATTCAAAACAGCAGCATCTTATGTTCTTCTGGAGTAGAGATTGATTCGGAAAACTTTAATTTGAATAAGAACTTACCAATCTGTTAAGAGGGAGGTAGAAATGTGTTCTAATGCCTTGACTTTGGTTTTTGCCCACTTAACAGGATACCACAAGTCTTCTGTTAATATATTAATTTTAAATATAACTAGACTAAAATTGCTTATTTGAATCAACCCAATTTGATTTTAGCAGGGAAAAAATGAGCTGGCAGCAAATTTTGATGTCTCTATTCAACAATAACCTCCAATTCAAGATAATAACTACAAGAGTAATAATAGCTATCATTTATAAGCATGCAGCACAAGCGATTTACATCAAATATCTCACTTAATCTGCACATCTATCTTATTAAGAAGGTTCTATTAAAAATCCTAATTTTACTGATAAGAAAACTGAGGCTTAGAAAGAGCAACCCCCAGATCACATACAATTGGAAGGAAGTAAAGTCAGGGTTCGAACTCAGACTGAACTGAAAGCATGAACTCATAATTACTATGAGGCATAATCTATGGGGAAAAAATATTCTGTCCTCAGCACGTTGATGTCTCTAGTGGCAAAGTGCAATTTTAGTGGCTCACGCCTATAATCTTAGCACTCTGGGAAGCTGAGGCAGGAGGGTCCCTTGAGCTCAGGAGTTTGAGACCAGCCTGAGAAAGAATGAGACCCCCATTTCTACTAAAAATAGAAAAAATTAGCCAGGTATGGTGGCAAGTGCCTGTAGTCCTAGCTACTCGGGAGGCTGAGGCTGGAGGATCACTGAAGCCCAGGAGTTTGAGGTTGAGGCAAGCAATGATGATGCCACTGCATCTAGTTTGAATGACACAGTGAGACTCTCTCTCTGAAAAAAAGCACTTTTAAGCAACCTCGTCCACGTAGATCTTTCTTATCCTTCCTTATTCTATCATTTCTTTAGTGTTCTTAACCAGGAAAGTCCTGTATGCACATGTCATCTACCACAATTCTTTGGATTGATAATATTAAAAATTGAAGAGCAACCTGAATCCATTCCCACTGATACCATCAGCTTCTGTTCTGGGCATGCAGAAACTTGTCCCTTCCTTTTCCTCTAATGTAGAGTGCCCAGAGGAGTCGCACAGTCCTGACTCGGCCTGGTGATGAAATCATTCTCCATTCCTCGCATATTTAGAAGGTGATCAATAGTGCTATTTCTATTATATATCTCATTTCTTCACCCAGTACTACAGACCTGGCACTCTAATCCCATGTCTGTGGGTCTGTTTGGGTACCAAAGCTCCCTAGTGGAAGGCTCATGACAAAACAAGCAGGGGAAAGCCCAGAGGACGCACTCAGTCAAACACGAGTGACCATCTGCACAGAAAGGCCACTACCATGTTTCCCTGAAAATAAGACATTGTCTTATATTTATTTTTTCTCAAGAAGACACACTAGGGCTTATTTTCAGAGGATGTCTTCTTCTCTGTGGGCAAATGCATGGTGGCTATGCAGCTATTTGCTATGCAGCGTATCTGCATAGCCACGCCCATCACTAGGTCTTATTATCGAGGTAGGGCTTATATTTAACAAATGCATTGAAATCCTGCTAGGGTTTATTTTGGGGCAGGTCTTATTTTGGGGAAAACACAGTAGGTCGAGTATCAGAACCCACTTCCAAGTTTTGCCAACATGGACCTCTGCTTGCATATAAGCATGGTGTGCACACTTGTCACCTTGAGGAGGACAGCCACCACTGAAAGGCGAGCCCCTGGATTCCTTTCTCTGGCCCAAACAGAATCCAAGGTTTTGCCCTGACCAGCAAATGTTAAATATGATCTGAGGGCCCTGGCTCTAGTGAGCTGTCATATGAAATGAATTACCAAGACCCAGAGTCTGGATGTGAACAAAACTGCGGTGGAGTCTCCGTTGGAACAGCGGCAGAGCCCCAGCCAACTCGAATATTTGGGGAGCCATTCCGTGGGCAGAGTCCAGTGCATTTCTTGATCCTGGCTTCTGCATTGGCGTGGCTGCAACCACACCACCGATGCCTTGGAAACCGGAGAACTGATACTGGAGGGTTCAGAGTTCACGTGAGCTCTAGGAACTCCAGGTCTCTCTGGAACGCCCCCTAAAAAACCTGGGTGTGCACACAGGTCTTTCCGAGCTCATTCGGCTCTAATTAAAACTCATATTTCCAGTCTGTGTTTTACCCAAACAATGTCGAGTCAAACCACAAGGCAATCTGTTATCACTCAAATGGGTACATGTTTTTTCATACAACTGAAGTATTACATAAAATCGTAAACTGTTAAATGGGAAAGGAAAAATGAAATGCAGGCCCCAATTCCCAGGCTACCTTTGTCTCACCTTCCAGGAGATGTGAACTGGGGGTCACAGCTGCATACCGAGGGCATGAACCCGAAGATCAAAGCTTCCCACGCATGCGGAAGCATTCGCGTTAGCCGAGTCCACAAACCTCTCGTTCTGCCCGTCTCCACGCTCTCCTTCCCTCCAACGTTGTAAAATGTTATTTGTTTGAATGGCATTTTAAAGTGCTCTGTGCAATTAAGTTTTAAAAGGCAGGGGGGCTAGTTTTCCATCAAAGTATGTATGAAACTCCTAATAAATGTGAAGTCCTTGGGTGTGTTCACCTGAGGACTAAAAAGAAATTTTTTGAAAAGAACAGTCACTTGGAAGAGGTAAACCCAAGGTGTTTCCCCCCTTGTAATATTAAATTTTAAAAAGCCTTAAGAGTTGGAAATACGTCTGTAGATCAAAGGATAGATGCCAAAGAAAATATATACCAATTCCATACAGTGGAACCTCCATAGTTGACCACCTCCCTACACTGACCACTTCCTTAAGTTGACCTAATTTTCATAGACTAGACATGCACTACACATTAAGTATCAGTACAGCAGGCCTAATTCCTTATGTTGACCACCTCCTTGTGTTGACCAGTCTGTTATAGTCCCTTGGGTGGTCAACTTACAGAAGTTCTACTATATTTACTTGTACCAAATTTGCATCTCACTTTCTTAAGAAACTGACTCCTTGACACTGTGCTGGCTCATTCCTGTAATCCTAGCACTCTGAGGGGCTGAGGCAGATAGATCACTTGAGCTCAGGAGTTTGAGATCAGCCTGAGCAAGAGTGAGATCCCATCTCTACTAAAAATAGAAAAACTAGCCATGCATGGTGGTCCCAGCTGTTTGGGAGGCTGAGGCAGGAGGATGGCTTGAGCCCAGGAGTTTGAGGTTGCTGTGAGCTATGACACCAAGGCATTCTACCCAGGGTGACAGAGTGAGATTCTGTCTCAAAAAAAAAAAAGAGAAATAAAGAAAAAGAAAGAAAAAGAAAAGAAACAGAGAGAGAAAAATAAACTTACTCCTTTTAAGTATTAATAATTATCACAAATAGAGTTCACCTGACCTTCACCTTGCTCTGTAAGTTACTGATTTGAAAACATGTCCTTTCCTGTTCTCTGCCCACCAAAGTCAAGTTTGGTTGGTACTAAGTTTCTGTTATGTGGGTATTTGTATTAGTTTTAAAGCATTCCTCTGTGTGCCTTCCTTTGCTTATGAAGCTCTTAGAAAAATAAAAACATATTCCTGAGGCCTGATTCAAAACCAAGTCTCATATATAGTACATATTGTTTAGACAGTGATTTGAGAAAGCAGCGTATCCTTATTCTGTCTGTAAAACAGCATTAAATGCATAGCCTCTGGGTAGATAACAAAGCAATAAATAACATTCATCAACAATAAAGTAAAACTCAGGAAAAACAATAAGTTTAGATTGCAGTGAAACCAAAAGAGGGTCCTGGAAGTACGTCTCAAATATCAAGCCATTCATCCCATGAGCACACAGAAAATTCTAGACTTCCAACTCTATACCCTTGATTGAGAATATTCCTGGCTAAATAAAATGGACAGAGCAGGCTAAATTCAGCTGTAGTGAATAAATCTCGGAGCCTGGTACATAGTTAGCTTGGTAGCTAATAAAATCATTTCACATATGCAAACGTTAGGTAAGCTGTGGGCTTGACACCAATGAGTCATTCAAGGTAAATTTAAGGAAGCAACTCTCACTGCCCACCACCTGTGCCGTTCTATTCTAAGACTCGTGTTTGCTCCTTTTATCTATTTATCTTTTTAAAAATGTTGCCCACCCTTTCAGCGTTTAAAACAGTGGACTCCTGGCCTGTCTTGGTTTAGTTTTTAGGCTGAAATTTCACTAGCCACCCTAATGGGATGTTGAATGAAGCCTCGTGGTTAGTGCAAGAAACTTAGGCAAAATAAATTCCCCAAAGAGGAGGAGTGCTCTTGGTACATTCAAGACTGTGTCAGTCAGGTAAAAGAAAAAGTTGTTGGTAGAGTCACAAAAAAGTGACCTGCGCCAATGAAACATTTTCTTCTAATACAAAAATTACCTGAATGTACAGAAGATGGTCTCCCCAACAACCCTTATTTGTAGGCCAAACATTAAGACTAATGCTCATAGTTCATTGACACTCATGGTTCAATGAGTGATGTGAAATTATGTAACTGGCATCAAGAGTTTGGGAATAAACACAACTGACTCTTGGAAAGCCCAAGTGGGGAGCAAAGAACCTCAACTAGGTCTGAAGGGAATGGACCAAACCAGGTTTGGTTTTGACAGGTATTGCATCAAGGGTTCTTTTCCAAGGGTGCTGTGGCAACAGCCAGTGCCACGTGGAGCTGGGGTCTTTGGTACCCAGGGAGGTTGACCAGAGATGAGGTGGGGCCGGGAGCTTGACTGACCACAGGGCCAAAATTTCTCCTTCCTCCCAAACTATTCAGGAAATAAATGCCAGATCCAGACTTGAGAACTGTGAAATGATCACTGTGAGAATGAATACCACGCATACAACTCTTGCTTTGCCTCTGGGGAACCGTGCTGTGCAGTTCAAATGCATAACCCATAGGCAGCCAGGCGGCCTCAAGGTCAAGTCCTACATGGAAACACAGGCAGAGAGACAAAAGCCTGCAGCCCAATAGCAATTGAAAATAATTTCAGTCTAGTTGTGTTCCACACTATCTTGAAAATAGCGCCATCATACACCACTTAACTTCTTAAATCTCTTTATCCTTCTGACACTCAGGATGTCTCTCTCACCCCAGAGTTGCTCCTAACATAACCTTTCTACTCCAAGCCCCTCAGACTCTTTCTTCAAAACTGGCTGGCAGCTCTTCTCTCTTTACTCCTTTTCCTTTCCTTCCCCTTCTGTTGTTCTTTTCAATCCTCTGCCCTCACCAGTGTGAATTCTCCATCCACTCATCTCTTTCACACACTGCAGAGTGTGGAAGGCTTAGGAAATAAGCGGACAAAGCGGGAAGCGGAGGGAAGTCCACAGGACATAAGGCTGGGAAGAGGCTGTGAATGCAGGTGTTCCGACATTGACTTATTGCAGGTGTATGTTGAATTCACCTTCACAGTGCTGCTCAGAGGAAGGTGTTTCTGTCACACACATGAGCAGGTTCGTTTAAAGACTCCATAATTGGCCCAGTACACAGAAGAGGCAGGACCCACATCCAAGATGTCTTGGCCTCAAAACCCACACTCATGACTACTGTCTGGCAGTGACTTTTCCAGGAAGGAGCTCAAGGGCACAAGGGTCTACTAGTCTAGCTCCCTTCTCAGATAGCTGGGGTTTACAGGTAAGACTCAACATCACCTCTTCCAAGGCTTCAAAATCAACACACTAATGACATCTGTCAGTGAAGGGGTGTAGAGACCAGAGTGGAAACAAAGAGGGTGGCCCTGGAGGTAGTCAGTAGGTGGAATTGCTGTTGCTGGCAAACGTTTTTCCTTCAGTTACCTGAAAAGCAAATACAGGGTGACCAGAGAGTTGCACACGTAATTTATGGCCACCCTGAATTGGGCAATCAGAGACAAGATTATTTACATAGCCCTTTTGTTTGTGGAAATCAAGCTTTTAGAGGAGCAGCAGGCCCTCGAATACAGGGCCCAGAAGGATCTACAGGCAACTGACATTCCTTGTGATGACCTGGCTATAGTAACAAAATTAACGTAGTAAGATTATCCATGAAAATGCTTTAGACTTTCAGGGAGAATTTTGGTTCTACATTTTATAAGACAATGGAACCAATGAGAGGACCCACAAACCCTTATGAATCATCTACTCAAGGGAAAAAGGGACAAAATGAGTCATGTAAAAGGAAATCATTAATAACTTGCAAGAACCCTCAAGGGATTAAGTATATAAAGTACCAAGAAATTGGTTGGAATGTTTGGTTTCAGTATGAAGTAATTTAAAGATTGGAGAGCAGACGTGAGGAAAAAGTAGGCCCATCTGGGTATAGAGAAGTGTTACTATCAGGCTCCCTTGACTGCTCGCATTGAACCATTTAGGAACGATGTGGACGAATGAACTCTCCAGGACTATGTTAGCACCCAGTGCATGGGGGTAAGAAAGGGTACAGTGGCGGACATGAGCAAAGAGGATGTCAGTGCACAAGCTGTGTGTGTATGAAAAATGCTGGATGGGACGACGCCTGTGGCTCAAAGGAGTAAGGCTCCAGCCCCATATGCCAGAGGTGGTGGGTTCAAAGCCAGCCCCGGCCAAAAACTGGAAAAAAAAAAATGCTGGATGAACTGTGTGAAATAGATGTTTAGAAAAAATGGTCTCAACTTCATATAGTTACATCTGCTTTAAAAAGTTTCTGTATGGTAAAGCAAGGTATAAACAAATGGATTAATAAAAATACTGAACTGATTGTGAGTTACAGGTGGATCATGAGTTGCAGGTTGCAAGTTCAGAAAGGGACTTAAGCGTGGGTTGCTGTACAAAAACATCTAAGCCCTGTGTTGGGGTAACCAAGAAAGTGACTACTCTGTCATTCCTGCCCACTATTCCTTCATTATTTCTTCTTGCTGCAGAGAGAGAGACAGAGACAAAGAATGAGAAGACAGTAGAGCCTCTGTAAGTTGTCCACCCAAGGGACTATAATAAACTGGGCAACCAAGGTGGTCAACATAAGGAATGAAGCCTGTTGTGCTGATACGTACAGGTGGTGCACGTCTGATCTATGAAAATTAGGTCAGCCGAAGGAGGTGGCCAACATGGGAATGGTCAACTATGGAGGTTCCACTGTCTAGATCATAAGCGTGTGTGCATGCATGCATCTGTACAATATATTTACAGATAATGTCACTCTGAGCATTGACAGGCCACATTCTGGACCCTGTCAATGCTCAGAGTGACAATGTCTGTAAAATCCTCAACTCCAGACATTTCACTCTTAGACTAGAATGTTTATTTTCACCCTTTTTCCTATGCTCTGATCTACGAAAACTGTTTCCCTGCTCCCTAGAGGTCTCTCTTCTCAATTATCCCAATGATTAGTAGCCTGTTTTTACTTCCCTTCCCGCCCAGCTCAGACCACTTGGCTGTTCAAGCAAATCACAACCCTACAAGGTTGTCAAGCAATGCTGGAGAAAAACAGTCCAAAACTCACAAGGCACGAGCTCCCCCACGCTGCCGTTTCCCTCACACAGAACAGTGCATTTCTTTCTCTTGAATCTCAGACAACTGATCATGTCTTGTTTCCTTTTTTCTCTCAGTCATTTGCCTCTTATTGGTGAATTCCACAACTTAGGAAGCTACTCTAGATACTGTACGAATAGTTAATTAGACAAGACAGGGTGCAAGGACAGTCTTTACAGGGTGATGACCATGGCAGTGGAGAGAAGGGAATGGCTTTGACACATGTGTGGGCAGCTGAATTGCAAGAATGTAGTTATGAGTTGGATGGAGGGAAGATAAGGAAGTGAGTGTGAGGCAGGAAGATTTCCAGCATGAGCAATCAAGGGATGACGTCTGTTATCAATACAGGAAAATACATGGGGGAAACCCATGTTTGGATAGAAAAAAATTTATTTAATTATTTACAGGGTCACTCCAGCTAGATGCAGGACTGTAATCAGAGCTCACTGCAGCCTCAAACTACTGGGCTCCAGTGATCCTCCTGCCTCAGCCTCCATAGTAGCTGGGATTACAGCTGGATGGAATTTAAGGCTGGCAATCATGAGGCCAGACAACTACTCTTTAAAGAAATTTGCCTATGGAGGGGGAAAAGAGTCAAAGTGATGTCTTTCTGTTTTTTCTTAAAAACATGGAGGAGGTGTGTTTCAATGATGATAGAAAGGAGTTCTTAGAGAAGGAAAGATGAAAGATAAAGTCAGGAGAGAGAGGCAGGGTTTGTGTTAGAAGCGCTGATGATGTGAGTTACCGTTTTTATTTCCTTCTATTTGGATAATCATGATGTGTTCTTGGGCCAGTCACTGAGTAGGTATTTTGTCCCAAAACACCCCTTGAATTCATTCCTTCCTCACGATCCTTATCTTTTATTCCATCCTTACCACCTCTAGTGTGAATTAATGATAATGATAGTAATGATAATAATGATAGTTAATTGAATTAACTAAATTAATTTAGTCACACTAGAATATGGACTGCTTTTCTCTGCAGTCCATATTCTATAAATTGCTGTAAAACTTACCCTTCTAAGGGCCTGTGGCTCAAAGGAGTAGGGCACTGGCCCCATATGCTGGAGGTGGTGGGTTCAAACCCAGCCCCAGCCAAAAAAAAAAATCTTACCCTGTTGGACCCAAAACAGGGTCCAGCCACGATAGTCGCCCCCAAGGAACAGTCACCAGACTCGGGTCGATGCAAAAGCAAGAGGCCAGTTTATTGCTGACGCGTCAGGGTCCCTCAGCCGCTCGGGAAGAAGGACCCAAAGCTGCTGTTAC
>CAUYQV010118819.1:0-19030 GCA_963574575.1 Galagoides demidoff
GCCTGTGGTCCCAGCTACTTGGGAGGCGGAGGCAGGAGACTCGCTTGAGCCCAGGAGTTGGAGGTTGCTATGAGCTGTGATGCCATGGCACTCTACCCAGGGGGATAGCTTGAGGTTCTGTCTCAAAAAAAAAAAAGAAAAAAAGAAAAGAGGGCTTTAGATAATGTGCCCCAAGCATGAGAAAAATGGAACTTGGATCTGAATTCAAAAACTTGTACTCAAGTGGAACTTCCTCATCTCATGCCTCTTCACTCAGTACTTTACGAAAGGCCTGAAGAATGAGAACGTAGTTTGGAGAATAGCAGAAGAGACTGACGATGTCACCATGGTCACAGGAAAGCTCATCAAGGAAGCTCATAAGATCGGACAGATGGTGGTTGGGAATAGAATGATTCTGGACACCACAGAGGCCTCTCAAGGTGCAACCTTGACAGAATGCTGCACCTGCACTCCCACAGACCTCTCAGGATTCTCTAAAATTACTAAAAAGATGCAAGAAATGAACATGGAAATCAGAGTGTGCAATTTACCTAATAACCCCTACCTGGTTCTGCAGGCGCTACTGTTTGGGGATGGCACTTGTTCTCCTGGTATAGTTTAAATTAACTTGTGTCTTGGTTTAGAAATGAAAACAAACCCTAACTAATAGTTATATATTCTCTGAGTATTTGTCTGCCTTGTAGTATTCAAATGTGTGAGTTCTGCAGTCCTAATTCTAATGCCCAGACATTGCCCCGTGCCCCACAGTTTGTACAACAGCAGAAATTAGAGCAAGCTTCTCTGCACCCAGGTCTAAGCTACGATCGCTGAACTGTCTATCCTTCTGAAAGTCTGGATTTCACAGAATAATGTACTGGCCGTCCATGGGACTGAAAGAGAAGAACCTGACAGGGGCCGAAAGAATAAAAATCAGAAACAACAACGAGAAAGAAACTCTACAATCAACCTGTAATTTAATAATTTTGCTTTTTTCCTCTGCATGTAGATTCACACAGATTGCACAAAAGAACGCAGACTCATCAGGACAGGCCTGGCCCATCCAGGGACTTCTCAGTCTGCAGGAAAAGGAATTGATTCTTGAGTAAGAGCAGGAGGTGCAAGGGCCGAAACGCCTCCTTTGGGAAAGAAAAGAGGACTGGCCAATTCCAAGAAAGTTGGAGTAAATTCAGAATGGGCCAGCTTACAAATAGTGACTGCCTATTATTATTAGCTAGAGATTAGAGCATCTCTAGGGTGGCGCCTGTGGCTCAAAGCAGTAGGGCGCTGGCCCCATATGCCAGACATGGAGGGTTCAAACCCAGTCCCGGGTAAAAACTGCAAGAAAAAAAAAATGAAAGAAGAAGAAGATTAGAGCGTCTCTAGAGAGTGTCAGGGTGGCTTAGAACTTTTAGGAGAGAAAGGTGCCTTTGGAGGAAGCTCACGTAAGGAACAGCCTCAAACCTCTATCTTACAGGGCCTCTCAGCATCCTTGCTTCTAAAATCAGTTGTCAGAGTTCTGCCCACTCTCAATCCCCTCAGGATTTCCATGAATGAGATTTCAGCCCCTCCCTAAAGGGGTCCCTATACAGTGACATAGATGGTTGAAATGTCAGTCTGGGAGATTAAAGACGATGTATTATCAAGACGAGCTTGGCGAGTCTGTCTTTAAGGCGTCTCAGATATTTTGAGTAACTAACACGTTGCATAATTTGAAACTCAATTTTCACTATGTATTTTTAAAATCAAGACAAATTCCAGCTATTTGCTAGGTAGTAGTTAGTTAAGCTGAGATGCACACATGAAGCCCCCCCACTTTTATTTGCACTTTGGTCACACGTTGTCGATCGAGCTCTCCACTTGATTCCCATCTTTTTCCTCCTCCTGGACCCAGTTTTGAATGTGGAAACACTCCTTCCTTGCAGTATGTATGTTATACCCAGAATATCAGGAACAAAAACCAGGGTGCATTCTCTTTTCCTCGACAGTGATACTGATGCGGTTGTAAATTCACAAGCTTACAAATGCGAACATTTCAAGCACGGTGGGTTCCTGGAAACTTTACCTTGTCTTCGTCCATCACTCAATTCTGTCATTCTGTCACTATGAAAATCTTTCCTCTTTAGAACCTAATTACCCTGTTCAATTTCTCAGAGTCTCTTCACTCTGTAACCATGAAAAGGACGAACCGTTTGAGAAGCTCTGATTAAAAATGAACAGTCATAGCAATAGAACAGGTTACATCCTTTTCAAAGCTTATAATTCATTCTTATTAGTAGAAATTGTGTTTCATAGAATGAATAAGATATCTTTTACTGAGCTTAAAAACAGAAGGCAAGAGTTTGGTACAGTGCAAACGGAATATTTGCATTTGGCTAATATTAGGAGCTTTTAATTCTAAATTTGTTTAAATGACAGAATGTACTGAAAATCCTGGACTAAGAGCCATGGTAAAATTTTGCAGAAATTCGGACCTTCAAGCTTCATTCTATTTTCAACATCGTGGTTACTTATCTTTGATTAGCAGCTGAAAAATATTCTCTAGTCACTCTTAGTTTACTTAAGTTCTAATTATAATTTCTTATTTTTCTTTAGAAAATAAGAAACTATAAGTGGTATAATGGAAGTTTTACATACAGTTCAGTCTCACGCCATGTAAGAAAATTTTTGTCACGTAAAAAAATTATTTCAGGGGTGGTGCCTGTGGTTCAAAGGACTAGGGCGCTGGCCCCATATGCTGGAGGTGGCGGGTTCAAACCTGGCCCTGACCAAAACTGAAAAAAATATATATATATATATATACACACATATATATATTTTAAGCTCTTTAAGTAAAATATGCTTACTGCGAAATTTAAAGGTATATATTAAAAGTGAGTTAATTCAGTGGGTTGTTTTTTTTTTTTTTTTTTTTGAGACAAAGCCTCAAGCTATCCCCCTGGGTAAAGTGTCATGGCATTTCAGCTCACAGCAACCTCCAACTCCTGGGCTCAAGAGAGTCTCCTGCCTCCGCCTCCCAAGTAGCTGGGACCACAGGTGCCTGCCACAATGCCTGGCTATTTTTTGGCTGCAGCGGTCATTGTTGTTTGGTGGGCCCAGGCTGGATTCGAACCCGCCACCTTAGGTATATGTGGCTGGCACCTTAGCCACTTGAGCCACAGGCGCCGAGCCATTCATTGGGGTTTTATCTATATGTATCTAAAGACATATAATACTTGTCTGTGTGTTTTATAAACTCACTTCTGTTTTCATTTTTTAAAAGTTAGCTTTATTGAAGCATACTATATACAACAAAATTTACCAATATTAAAACTATAATTCAATGAGTCTGATAAAATTACCACCAAAAATAAAACTAGAGAACAATTTTACCATTAAAAAAATGTTATGGTCTAGGCTATCAATTATCTTCTGCTAACCTGGATCCAGCTTTCTATCAGCTTGGTGTTGTCTTTACTAGAATTCACACAAGTGAAGTTTTGAAGAATATCTTCTTAGGTCCTTCTCCTCTTTCACTTCATGCTTGTAACACTCAACCACAAGGCTTATAGGCCAGCACCTCAGTGCGTTGTTGGGCTCTCAGATTCCACTGTATGGAAGCAACAGGATGTCCATTGTCCACCATCAACAGAGAGCTGGGACACTCCCACTTTCTGGTCCTGTCAACCTCTGAAATGGAGGCAGATTTCCAGGCAACATCTGAGAAGAGATGGGCTTAGGGTCAGGAGAGCAGGAAGGGCTGAGTCTGACTACAACCAGACACAGGAGTGCAGCTCTGATTTCTTCTTTTGGAAATGTCCCTCTGGCTAACGCATGAGGATGATTCCCTAAACAGGCAGCATCGAGATGGAAGGGGATGCACTGGCCATGGCAGCAACTCTCAGCCCTCACACTCCAGATCCACTCAGGAACAAGGAAGAGAAACACACACATTTAGAGCAGTCATAACAGCAGAGAAGGCCAAGAGTAGACGAGATAAGGGTCTCTCCCCAGGAGGCTCAGACATGAAGACAGACTCAGAGGCACTGAAGTACAGAGGAACAAGCATAGGCTTAGAGGATACCACCAAGAATGCCATCTTCAAGTATTTAACACATTTGCCAGTTAATATTGGTGTGATTTTTTTAGAAATGCTTGTTTCCTGATAGAATGTCATTTCCTCCTGGGAGGGCTCCTACAGTCAGTGATAACTGATTAGTAATTTTTAGACTTCAGGCAGGTCTTCCGGCAGATCCTGGAGAGACTGTGTCTTCTCAGCATTGTTGAGGAATGCGGGGCATCCTCCGTGAACAAGAGACCCCACTGCTTCTTCTCTAAGAACTGCTGGAGATTGTCACAACAACTGTGGTTCCTCAACTCTGGGCTCGACATATAGTCTGGACAATCAAAGTCGCAAGATCAAGCTCTTTGGTCCCTCCCATGAGATTTTGGGCAGCTATGCAAACGAGTCCAAATTTTAATCTGGATGTACTCCCCACAATCCTGTAGTTCTCTCTGAAGCAAAACCAGGACCCCCCCACCCATGAAAGCCTTTCCTTCCCCACAGGCCAGCGGAGCCCAGTCATGGTCTCAATCTATCCTGCACAATGAAGAAGACCCCAGGATTGAAGGAGGCTTAAACCATTGGTCAAGAGACAATCCAGGGTAGTGGAAGGCAGTATGTTTCTGGTTTGGAAGAGCTAACGGCTGCCTGGGTCTCACATGGGTACTGTGTGTGGCGAGAGGGCCGTGAGGTGGCAGGGCCACCATGGCCTGGAGATGTACAGGGAACACCCTGCAGCTGCTTCCCTCCTGCTGAGTCAACATGGTTTTCCTCCTTTTAAAATAACATGTTTTTCTCCTTCATAGATGTTTTACCAGAAGTCATGTATCACTTTCTTTTCTTTACAAATTATGCAAAAACTATGCAAGCTTCCCTTTTATTTCTTATCTTTAACATATGTTAACGATGTAACGCAGTAGAAACCATCAACAGAATGAATTGTTCTTAATAAAGTCATTTACTTTTTCCAATCATATTATAAGACCCAAAATATGCTTTCTGTCTATGCTACTTCCTCATCAACAACCCTGCTGAGATACGATAAAATAAAGCTGATTTTGTATTTTGGCGCTGGCTGCAGCCTCAGCTGCTCCGGTGCCCTCTGTCCCATCCTGTCTCTTGCCTCTTTTCTGTCATTCTCCACCATTCCCACTCAGGTTCAGTCTCCCTCCTCATGCTGGTTTGTGAAAACTAGGCGTGGGGTCAGCAATGTTCGTGAAGAAGAGAGACTTTCTCTGTGAGCCCCAAGCAGACCCAGAACAGGTCCTCTCAGCCCCAGCTGAGTCACACCCATGTCTAAACCTGTCAGTGGGGTGTCACAAGGGCTCAGATGACCATGGTTTTCTCTGGGCAGCGAGAGAGGGAGCTCTGGGGTTTCCTACCCTGAGCACACTGGTGACTGACGCTCACTGTAACAGTCGCTAGAGGCCACGGATTCTCCCACAGGCACCAGCAGTGACAGGAAACCGCCAAGGACCTGGGACAGGTCACCAAGTGAAATGTAACTCTTGAAGGCTTTGCACATACCTGGCAATCAGTGGCAATCTCCCCATCAGGACTGTTGCATTGTTCAAGTTCAAGAGTCCAGATTCTAAGCTCCCAAGACTTTTCTGTCCTAATCCATGAGGCGGTGAAAGTGGGAATATGGCAGATACCCTCCTGTGAGCCGGTTATGTTTACTACTAATGGCATGGCCCTGCTGACTTAAGAAAGGAGAATTACCACCTGCACTTGACCTAATCCTATGGGCCCTATAAAAGCAGAGAATTTCCCCCAATTGTTAGCACGTGAGGATGCCGGTGATCTGAAGTCTGGAAAGGATTCTTTGCTCTATTTCTGGCAAGAACATGAAAAGGCCCATAAATCGAAAGAGCAAAGAAATGATCAGTTTTGCATAAAAATGCACATTTATAATTTCATTATTAAACATCACCCAATATAATTTTAATAATAATGAGTTATTATAATAACACTTAATACTAATTTTGGGCTTCCAGAATTTTTTCTGCAATGATGATACTTGATTTTAATAATGATAATTTTAATAATAATATTAATAATGAGTTATCATAATAAAACTTAATACTAATTCTGGGCTTCCAGGATTTTTTCTGCAATGATGATACTTGATTATGGGACAATGTGAACTTTGACCATATTACAAATTCAATAACCCTCTAAAATAAGTAGCAGTCCCGTTTCATAAAATCTCAGCATTTTTTCCTAGAAACAAAAAAAAAATTGGAGCCAGAATGGTTCTCCTCCTTCCTGTCCTGTGACAGATTCTTCCATCTCTCTCTCTCCCCTAGATGAGGATGCCTTGAATATCTATTACATGACCCTCATTTCTTCTATCTCATAAATCCCTGGATGATGCGACTTGCTAGCAGTCGAAAAATAAACACTGTACCAGGCTATTAACACACTTTTTATCTATTATCATTTTTACAAAACCACATTTTAAAAGAGCCTTTGTAAAAGCAAGGCACATGTCTAATTACGACTAACGAATGAGTGTATTTAGCAAATTGAAAATGCAATAATTTCTTAGACTTCTAACACTAATCAGTTAGGTGAAAAAATCTAGAGCTAAATTCCCTGTTGCTCTTTTTAAACATTTTCTAGAATCCTAGTAGAGAGTCCCAATCAATCGAGAAAGCGATTCAAGTTTGCAACGCTAGCTCATTCCTAGGAACATTATCCAATCAATTAGCCTACTAATGGCATCCACCAGCCCATTTTAGGGAAAGATTCAGCTGCAATAAAATTAAATTACAGTCACATTTCTTTTTGTGTCAGGTGTAGAAGTAATAAAAACAATAAACACGTTTTCAACTTCTTCTCTAACAAAAATCAGATTGTGATAACCAACTCATGAATGGGTGGTGCTATCAAATCGGAAATTGATTCAGAAGCATTTCCTATTAATTGAAAGTTATTTTAATGCACGCTTTTTAAATTGCTGAAAGTGTAATTCACACAATCTCTGTTTAGAAACAAAATGAAATTAATTCACACTGTTAGATTTTATATCATGCTACTTCCCTGAATGATTTCCTTGTACCAGCTACAGTGTATCTACAATACAGTAAACAGTTCCAGTTTAGGAAGATGTAACATTGGGGGAAATGTTTGACAACAACTTAGTTAGAAAGATGGATTTTTTCAGATCATTCAGATGTTTTTTTTTTTTTTTGGCCAGGGCTGGGTTTGAACCCACCACCTCCAACATATGGGGCCGGCATCCTACTCCATTGAGCCACAGGCGCAGCCCCATATGTATTTTCTTCAGGTGTAAGGAATCTCGCCCTGGCTAGGTAGAAAACGTGAAAGAGTGAAGAACTAGCTAACACACAGCCTTGCCTTATGGGAGACAGGAATTCTTTCTTATGAGTCTGAACATACGTTAAAATCATTAGAACAATAATGCATTTGGTTAAAGTTGTATGGGATGATAGAGATTACCTATGTACTCAGATATCAAAAGTATCGTTCATAATGGGTGCTGATAACTTTACATGTTCACAAAATAATGAGGAAAAGCAAAAATAAAACTGGTTGATTATTGTAGCAGAAAAAATAAGGTTGCATGAAATAATATTTGCCTCATGCCATTTGAATTATGTTCAGACAGTCTTAGCCTGTTTAACAAAATACCACAAACCGAGTGTCTTATAAACAAGAGAAGTGCATTTCCACATAGTTCCAGAAGCTCAAGTCCAAGATCAAACTATGGGTGAACTTGATGTGTGGTGAAGACCCTGTCACCGGTTCCCAGACAACTGTCTTTTTGCTGGGTCTTCATGTAGGGGAAGGTCAAGGGAGCTCTCTGGGTCCTCTAGCCCCACTCATGAGGGCTCCATTCTCATGACCTCATATAATATGAGTTACCTCCCCCAAAGCCTCACAGTAAGAGGTAGGGTTTCAGCATTTGTTGGAGTTGGGGGGGATGCCTTCAGTCTATAGCAGTCCCTTTGTCTAAACATAAAAAAGCATGAGAAAAGGAACAGCTTGTTTAGGTTAGAAAGAAAAGTTGTCTTTCTATACCTCTTAAATGAAATTGCTCTTGACAGCACTGGAGTAAAATTAATAATAAACATGACCATACCACAGTGTAAAATATAACTGGCATATATATATATAACTCTTCGCCGTGCTAGAAATAGCAATAAGCCTGGTTAAAATGCAAAATTTGTGTTTCATACTAAAGGAAAGAAAAGGCAATCTTCTTCAAGTTCTGTTGATGAAGTCGATGGCTCCAAAAGTTAGTAATATATCAAAGATTAAAAGTTATTTATTTATTTTTTTTGAGATAGAGCCTCAAGCTATCCCCCTGGGTAGAGTGCCATGGCATCACAGCTCATAGCAACCTCCAACTCCTGGGCTCAAGCTAGTCTCCTGTCTCAGCCTCCCAAGTAGCTGGGACCACAGGCGCCCTCCACAATGCCCGACCATTTTTTGGTTGCAGCCATCGTTGTTTGGCGGGCCCGGGCTGGGGATTCGAACCCGCCACCTTAGGTGTATGTGGCTGGCGCCTTAGACGATTGAGCCACAGGCGCCCAGCCAGATTAAAAGTTATTATATCAAATTGCTATAGAATCTTATGTTTAATGGGCTTCTTTTCTAAAGACATTTCTAATGTTTATGGGACCACAAGGAAAAAGAAAAAAAAAGACTAGGTCAATTTCGTCTGTTATGATATTAGTGTTATTCTCTGCACCACCACCCCAGAGAGCTTTGTTACCTTATATTTGCACTTGCTACATTTAGCCACACGTATTCCGTGCTAATTAGGCTTTTAGAAAGTACCACTGTTTCAAATGCTATTCCAAATGAAATTACAATGTATTAAATTGGTACCACTAGAATATTTGAAACAGCACTAAATTATAAAATAGCCTGGTCTTCTAACCTTAATATTCTGGAGGATCATGCTTGGGAAGTTTTGAATGTCATTATTAAAGATATTCCAAATTTTTTGCAATGCTTCAGATGAGGCATATAATGGCCCTCAGGTTCCCATGGCAATTTGTGAAAGAAAACTAAGCCCTACTTTTTCTGTTAAAACCAACGTAATCCTTTGTGTTGGAGAGAGATGCACAACCTCAAAACAGCCGAGATGTTGGACAACATGAACTTCTGGAACTCTATCTCAAGATGAGCTTTTAAGAGGAAAAGAGTTATTAAAATACTGTTTGTATAACTTATTTAATCTTCCATCGCCGCTCTGCAGCAAGGGCGTGCAAACATTTCAAGCATAGGAGTTCTGGTGTTTATTATCTGACTCAAGCCAAAAAGGATGAAATACCTTCCTTGGAACGTCAAACAAAATGTTTCTCTAGTCTAGAAGTTGCATAAGAATCTGACACATTGTTGCATTGAAATATTGAGCAATTGCAATAGAGGCCCCAGCTAATTCAACATAGCATTCTGGAGAGCAGGTGCTCTCCACATTTTACCCCAAAAGCGGGGGAGGGAGGGCATGTGTATTTTTTGCACAATTAGAAGGGACGGTCATTTTTTTTAAGCCCCTGCTGTGTTTCTGGAGCCCCGTGGAATTCCGTGTGATGAAGACATTACCCCAGCTGCGGCCTGAGGCCGATCATGTCCACACATGGCCCAAATCTCTCAACACCGTATTCAAAAACAGCTTCTTTGTGGAACACTTTTAGGGAATTTAGAACTAGTTCCTGAAGCTGAGAGAAAAACATTGTAACCATATCCCATCTATTCTATTTTCTCTTTGCCTCTGGCATCACAAAACCCCCTTTGTTTCAAATTCTTACCAAACTGCTGCTGCTGATAGAACCCCAAATGCACGACCCGTGGGTATGAACGAGGAGATGTGTTGATAGCCGCACATGCCAAATGCCCTCCTCGGAGTCAAGAGAGGCCAGTAAGTTACACCATAAACAGCCCATTTCTCTCCTTCCACTTTGGTAAAGCATTCACCAACGTAGAACTTCCTATGAAGAAATGAGCCAACGTTCTTATTTATATTCTATTCAGACCTTGAATAAATGCACCGTGTGAGTCAAAATGAAATTTAAAAATTCACTTCATTTGTGACAGTATCTTAGCACGCTAAAACTTCCCATTCATTAAGAATCCATAACACACTGAGCGGTAATATAAATGAATACAGGTATTTACTCACTTCATCTCCACAACAACCCTCGGCCCTGGTCCTATAATCATTTACATTGTATAATGAGAAAAAAAAAAGTTCCAGAGACATCAGAAGACTTGCCCAATATCACACATGAGTGGTGGACTGTAATTTTCACCTCTGCAAATTGATTCCAGAAAAACCAATATTAATCATGACTCTGCACCGCCGGGCGAGGCGAGAGAGATTCACGGAGGTGAAATGATTTCTGAAGATTATGCACCATGTAATAGAGGAGCCAGACCTCTTATCTCCAGTCCAGTGACTTTCTTCCCTTTTTAATATCAAACCGATCAAAGTAATAATTTTGTAATCTCTCAACAAGACAAAGTAATCCTATTGACTAGGGGACTGAGACTCTTTCCATGCTTGTCGTAGTCTGGGAGGTTAGCATAGAGGATAGACCTTAGCAATCAGACATTCTACCCTTGATCATATTATTCTTTCCCTATTCGTGTTGGTCAAATTACAGTATTTATTCATTAATTTTAGTCTGGTTAATTTAAGAGTTTGTAATTCACAGCCAACACCATTTTTTTCCTTTGGCTGTAAAATATGATCACCATTTAGAAAAGGAATCTTAAATGACAGAGTTAAATTAAAGCACAACTAGTATATAATTTCAATGACATAGAAATTAAAATAGGCTTATTGTAATATTCTGCATCAATTCTTTTCCTGCGTGCTAACAAGAGAACACCATAATGTATTTCTTACGTGTTCCAGAGACTGGCTTGATTGTGATATTCTTTTTTTTGAGACAGAGCTTCAAGCTATCCCCTTGGGTAGAGTGCTGTGGCATCACAGCTCACAGCAACCTCCAACTCCCAGGCTCAAGTGAGTCTCCTGCCTCTACCTCCCAAGCAGCTGGGACCACAGGCACTCGCCACAATGCCCAGGTATTTTTTGGTTACAGCCATCATTGTTATGTGGTGGGCCCAGGCTGGGGATTCGAACTTGCCACCTTAGGTGTATGTGGCTGGCATCTTAGCCGCTTGAGCCACAGGCGCCAAGCCGATTGTGATATTCTTGAACTTCAACTTTTTCCTATCCTTTTGGTGTCTGATAAACTTTTCTGTTTGTTTTTAGACTTAGTTGCTAATGGATTACGTTTTTGAGAAGACTGTTATGCAGATATGAATTTTGAATAAATGACAGTATATTAGCAAAAAACAAAAAGACCTGTTGTAAATGCAAGTTATTCATTCATCACTGTCATGTAATTGGCACAAAACCACCGATGGTTTGGCACTGTTCCTTCTCCTAAACATTAAGAAACTATTTGGTTTTACTGAACACATCAAATGTCGCCAAAAGTGTCAGTCATAGCAGGGACTAACACTTTGATAATCTAGCAGAGCACACAAAGCATTTTGGGTTTTATTGTTTACTGTGTATAAATATGCAAAGAAAAAAATCTCGACAAAGATTTGGGTTTTATTTTCAAGTAAACAACTTCCATAAGCCCCTTGAGTCTATCCAAGCAAGATCAGAAGACTGCGGTTGGAAATATGATCACAATTCTGTATCCACGTCACATTCCAACTTAATCAATAGTCAGCAAACTATTCTGAAATGATGGCAACCATTAGAGTCATCGAAACAATTCTTATTTTCTTTCACATCGATTTACTAGGGGAAAACGCAGAGACCAAATAGAAGACGCCACGTTTAAATTTTATTTTATTTTTTTGTGTGTTATTTTCACAGGAGAATAGTACAGAAGGGAGGCAATGTAACCTGATCATAAAATGTATCAACCACAAAAAAAAAAAAAAAAAATCTCAGCATGAAGAAGATCGCTTTTTTTCTGAGTTAAAGGGAATAATACAAACTCTTCTTCTCTGGGGGAAAGGGCCAAGGCTCCAATTCTATCACTATTGGAAGAAAATGATGCCAGTTCAAGAATCAAAATCAGTTTCTATTATAAAAGCACTAGGTCATTCATTGATTAGTCTGAAGCCACTAAACCTTCCCTCCACTTCTGTTCAATAGCCTTAAAAAACCCTGGTGTGGAGTCACTATCGACCTATCGGTACAGGAGGAGTTCTCTAAAACTAATCTGCATTTTTCAACCATTTTTATCTCACAGCACACTTGAAATATAGTTAAACGTCCTCAGGACACTTAAATTGTGTGGATCAGAAAAGAGTTTTTTTAAAAAGGGAAGAATATGCATACTGTGCTTTGAACTTCTTTCAAAAAGAGTTTAATTAATGATCTTTAAAAATGTTCATGGCACACCTAGGATTCTCTCAGGGAAGACAGGTTGACCATCACTGCTCTACATAAAAGAGAAGGATATTCAAATATACCAAATAACCATCCAACGTAGGACGTTTCAGTAGCACATTTTAGAGGCTAAGCAAACAAGTTTCGAAACAAAGCTATCTAGGTTTGAATCCTGTCAACTTGACGTGTTGGACGTATTACTTTGTACATAAATTTCCCATCACTTGAGGGAGACTATAACAGTTTCTAATACAGAGAAGTGTCTTAACTGTTTTAAGCCTTTAAGTAGATGATACATGTGAATGCAATAGGCAAAATTGAAAACAAAATGTCAAGAAGGAACAGGTGCCATTGTCAGGAGACATTCTCAGTAAGTAGAATGAATACCGAGGATGAGCCCTGACCATCCGGAATCTCAGAGCTTCCTCCTCCTGACTTTGTTCTCGTTTAGTTTAGATAGAAGAACCCCGGCAGGTGAAATGCAAGGCTGAACCTAGCTGGGTGAATCACCAGCGTCTTGAAAGCTCTTGGTGCAGGTTGGAATTAACAAACATTTTCTGGCGTTTGCTTTCTACACAAGATGATAATGACAGGCAAAGCCAGGATAGATCTATTTCTGCCGAGAGTAGACCCCCCCTGGCGGAATAAACAGCAGGGACCTGCAAATGTACCCCTGTAATGGCTTTGATGGGAGCCTGTCCTGTCACCCCCTTCTGGAATCAGATGGCGCCGTTTTTCATGTTCTGAAAAGAGCACCACAAGAGGTCAACACTGAAACAGCAGCTCCTCATAAATCTTCGCTGTTTTATTCAGTTAATCAAAAAAAAAAAAAGTCCAGAGAACAGGCTAATTATCTGTTCATGCTTTGCTCCCTAGGTTCTGAGGTTTGTGAAAAAAATTAACAGTTCACGAGTTGCACGCTGTCCCAAGCCCCTGCTGTCTGTCGTGCTGCCTGGAGAGGGAAGCGTGTCTGTCATTGAGGAGGGTGCCTTCCAAGGATACGTTTCGTAAGCAGGGATCTATAAATTAGAAAACAATTAGAAAGCTGAATGTTTCCAACACCCTGAGTTTCTGACCAGCTGGATTTTGAAACGCAATCCGATACTGTAGGACAATTGATGTTTCCACATCCGTGTTTTTACTTGACCGAGGTCTGCCCTACTGTTATTCCAAAACAGCTTTTATTTTTATTCATCCCTATTGCCATGATCGGGACAAAAAATACAATGAAAGATAACGGGGCAGTGATCTGCACGTCCTCTGAATCCCCCAGACCCAACCGTAGCACGAATAGACGTTTCTGGTAAGTACAACAACTTATTTAATGTTGTTTAATGACCATCTCCTATAAAGATTCATTTTAGTTTAAACATGATTCATTTATATGCAGTAGTGCATTCGGTTTTTGGTGCTTCCAAAGAAAAACACCACACACTGTGTGGGTTCAACAACTGAAATTAATTTTTTCACGGTTAGGAAGGTTTGAAGTAAACCTGAGATGGAAGCATCGTCAGGCCTGTTTCTTTTAAAATCTCTCTCCTCGACCTGTAAGGCGTCTTCTCTCTGCAGCAAGTCCCCGTATGTGTCCTCATCTCCCTTTATAAGGACACCAGTCATGTTCGATTAGGACCGACCCTCATGACTTCACTTATCCTTAATTATTTCTTTACACGTTCTATCTGCAAAGACTTGCCATCTGAGGCACTGGGGTTTAGGACTTCAACACATGCATTTGGGGAGGCTGTATTCCTCCAGACATTCTGGTCATCATCATTATTGTATAAAAAGGTTAAAAGATACGCTGAAATCACTGGTATCAAACTCGACATCTGGATGTTGGCCACAGTTGAATTCGTAAATCATGAAATATCATATGCTCACTCCTGTTGTCAGTTTTTTCATTGGCTTGTCCATGTGACTGCAATGCTTTTCCAGGCATAGTCCAGGCACGGCCCTTCTCTCTCTAAGCCTTCCTGACTGTCCTCTTCTCAGCGAGTCCTTCCCCAACTTATAATTGTACACCCTCCCCAAATATTCTCCCTGACCCTTTCCTTATCTAGTGTTCCATGAAGCAGTTACTGCCTACCAAAAATCTTACATTTTCATTATGTGTTCTGTTGTTTCTTTTAATCAATGAAATTTTGAGTTCTATCAGCACTCGAGTCTTTCACTCTGATACATTTACTATTAAATATAATAATGCCACAACATTTGGCATACAATAGGACATCAGCAAATATTTATTGAGTTAATGTAATTTGTTGCGCTAGTAAATACTTGTTGAATTAAGGTAATGTGATATGGTTTCAGAAGTGGCATTATTTTGGATTAAATAAGAATAAAAAGTATTTTATTAATAGTCTTCTAAGTACTAGTGACACCTTAATATTGTACGTATGATGTTTTTGTAGATATAAAAGCATCTAAAATTCATATTCCCAGATTTCTTTAGCAAGCAAAAATCTCTGGTACCAACACAGAGCTAAAAATTCCAAGCACACTCCCCTAGAAGCATATACTGATTTAAAGCACCTTTCAAGTACCCTAGAGCGTAAAAGAAGAATGCCCGATGACTGTAATATTTGTGAAGAGCCAGACTGAGGTCTAAAACTGGGGTCAGTGACTAGATGGATGAGATTAGGTTGGTTGAAATGAGAAATTAATTCCAGATTAATGATTCTGGGTTAGGCTGCTTGATGCACAAGGGTGACATTCTAAGTTATTAAACAGGGTAATGGCTTGAGAAATGGAAAAATGAATGTAATATAAACCCAAGAAGGGAAAAACAGTGAAGTGGAGGCTTTAGAGCAACGAACGTTTATAGTAGCTGTCCTTCTTAGGGTGCTTAGGAGATTTGTTGATTCACATAGAGAAGACCAACAAGATGAGAGGTTGAGTTCAACCCATCCATCGTTGTTTGGGGAGTAGCATTTGACTCAGAAGACATAGTTCATTCGAATTTAATAATGCGAATGGAAATATTTTTGTATTTGTAAATATTTAGTTCTATGTGAGTTCAAAATACAAAGGAAACATCTTGGTTTCATGGAAAGAGAAAAGAAGATCAGAGACCTGGATTCTATACCTAAACTTAGTATGTTTTAATTTTAGGATTGTTTTAGATCTAAACATGGGACATTTAGAAGCTTCGACAGTATGGGATACAATTGTGTGTGTGTGTGTGTGTGTGTGTGTGTGTGTCTGCATGGGTGTGTTCCTCCCATCGGGGTTCTCTACTGAAATCTTAGTAAATTGCCTTTTCTGATCTCTGAAAGATACCTAAAGACATTTTAGTGATTTCAGCCATTTTTTTAGTCGCCCCTGCCAAGTCTAAGTGGAAAATTTTGCTCTTGATTAGTGATATCTACAACGTGAAGGGAAAATTTTGAAGTGCCTCTTTATTTTTCTCCTTTTTTATTTTTATGTCTTTGATTTTGGTTGTTGTTTTTGTTGTTGAGACAGAGTCCCACCCTATCCCCTGAGCAGAGTGCAATGGCATCATAGCTCACTGCAACCTCAGACAAGGGCTGGGGGCGTCCTGCTGCCTCAGCCCTCTTAGTCCATCTATGTCTAGAGACAGAAATACTGCGGAGAAGGCACCAGCAACCCTCATGTGATGAGTGTCACAGGTGTAAAATCTCTCCCTGTTTGTCCTAACTGTTTTTCTCTAACCCTAACCAATGTCCTCCATGTAGCAAGAAACTAAATACTAACTGTATTGGGGGCATTTGTACAAGTTTTTTAGAGTGTCCTAAGAAAGTTTATCCCAAGACTTCTTGTTGAAAAGAGGGAAGAGGAGGGAGAGGACAGGGCAGGGGGGAGGCCAGGAGGAGGGAACGTATTTGGGAGGACCTCCCCTAATGTACATAATGCAATGATGCATTTCAAAACTATTAAGAATAGAGCAGAAATGTCTTACCACAACAAATAAGTAAGTGAGGAGATGGTTATGTTAATCAGTTAGATGTACGCATTCCACATGGTGTATCAAATCAGCACATTGTGCCCCATAAATGCATTAACGTACACAGTTATGATTTAATAAAGAAAAAAAAGAAAAAGAAAAACTCTCTTGAAAGAAACGCCCTCAGGATGGTCAAACTCAACTGCCTTCCAATGTGTTCACTCAATATACTTTCATTTCCTGGCCGCTCCCTAAATCTCATTCACTGCTCACCCAAGTACAAGGGGAAATCCCCAATTTTATTGCTTCATTGAATATACCTCTGAAACAGATTTTTTTCTCTCTCTTCTCATTTGGTGTGAAGGGACAAGATATAGCCCTTTCTCTCTACTGAGGAATGGTAGAACATGAATTATCGTTATAAATCCTGAACTTCCCAAAACATGGCTGGTTCCTTACTCAGAAATAATTTACTGTATTGTTGCTAAAGATTAAGTTTCAGGATCCTTTATTTGCAAAATCCTCAAGATATGTCCTAGCAATATACACATGTGGTTACGAGATTTGCAAATACACAAATGTAAATGTATACTTGTAAGTGGGTCTCTAAAATTATATAATTTTCACACTCCATAAAACTTGGACCCACCCCACATCTGACTCTAACTTTGTATCACTCCATTTTTCTGCTCTTATACACTGGGGAAGGGTTGGACTTGGTGATCATTCTTCAAGTATAGGTGTCTTAGTAGGAATCTTCATACCAACCATTTCACAGCGTAGACCCCAGAACTCGTATCAATCCTGAGGTGACAATTTGACCCGTTACAGCAACCTTGTCTCTTGATCCTTCTGGAAGTTAGATTCTGATTTTGAAGATGATGGACTGGTTAGATGGCTTCTAAAATAGCTCTGCTTCTGACCATCTGAGGCAGGAAAGATGAGTTTCATGTGTGAGCAGTCGTGTAAACGAGTAACATTTGATGCTTCTGTGACTTAAGAGAAAATGGGATGATGGGATCTTGACCCCTTCTATGTCTCCTTAATCTATCAAGCCTCATCTTACTCTCTGTTATGATCTAGCTTGAATCTCATGATCAGCATCCCAGATGATATCACCATCAGCAACCTCGCGTTCCTGGTTTTCTATTCTTTCTTGATCAAACTTGGCAGCATCCAGCTCTGGGTACTTATTCCACAGCCCTGCTCCTGATAGAAGCAGGGTACCTCCTCGCTGGACTGAGTAGGTAGTTGTTAACAGTAGAAGTAATGAGTTAGGGTTGTGGGGGTTAATTAATAGCATAAATACTGGGTTTGGGTTAGCGCTAGTGCCACTGCGCTGGCGTGCCCACACACAGGGACAAGGAGTTTTTAGTGGCAGTTTTCACATCTCACCTTGTTTCGTTTCTTTTTGCTAATGTTAACCTTTACTAGATAAGTTTATAAGGAGCCCAATAAACATGGGTGTCAGCTGTGTGCCCGACAGAGCCTCAGCCCTGCTTTTTATTCCAATCATTTTGTCTAGCAGTGCTTTCCTCTGTCTCACCGAACAAGGGGTTTCATGGGACAACTTCAGGCACTAGCGCATTTTTCCGCGCCAGCAAAGGCACTAGCAGTTTTTTTTTTTTTTTTGCCATTGCAAACGCAGAAGCGGGTTTTCCTTGCCAACGCAGAGGCACTCGCACATTTTTCCACACCAGTGCAGCAGAACCAGCTCATTTTTCCGTGCCAATGCAGAGGCACTAGTGAGTTTTTTTGCACCAATGCAGAGGCACTAGCACATTTTTTACACCAATGCAGTGACATTAGCACATTTCTTACACCAATGCAGAGGCACTAGCATGTTTTTCTGCACCAATGCACAGGCATTAGTGCGTTTTCCACACCAAAGCAGAGGCACTAGTGTGTTTTTCCGAGCCAGTGCAATGGCACTACAGAAAATGCACAGAATTACTCCTCTGTACTGGCGCGTGAGTAGGTAGTTGTCAACAGCATAAATATTTGTGTCCTATATAACTGGGTTCAAGTTTTGCCTATGCCACATGTAGCTGTATGACACTGGAAAGTGAAATGTCTCCATGATCCCCAGTTTCCCTCTTTCTAAAGTATAACACGTATGTCAGATGGTAGAGGTGCTATTTAAACCTCTTGGTATTTACACAGAACTTAGCTCAGTATATGACACAAAATATATGTAAGGATTGGAGAAATGGCAACCTAAAATGCTAAATGAATTCCACCATCAACTCATCTTCAGAAACTTCACTAGTGACCGTTTAGTTTTTAGCCCTGGAACTTTCCTTTATCTTAGGACAGCTGTAAAAACTCCTACCATTTCTTCATACCTCCTAATAGCCCCTAACCAGGGCTCTAATTCTCAACAAAGAATCATTCTCTGTACTTCACTGAGAAAACAGATATCACAAACCAAAACGTGAACTTCCCCAACTCTCCCACTCCTCCTAAAACATATGCATTTATCTCTCCACTATTCATAAGATATTTTCTTTCAGGATCAAGGGCAAGTTGTCCATCAGTAAACTTTTCTCTTAAAACTTTTTTTTTATAAAACCTGGTGGCCGGGGGCGGAGCCAAGATGGCGGACTGCAGCCAGCTTTTTACAGAAGCTCCCGTCCAGAAGGAGGCTGAAAGGACAGAAGTTTAGCTACTTAGCTGATGGTCTGGAGCAGAGCCAAGAGAGAAGAAT
>CAUYQV010118821.1:0-31902 GCA_963574575.1 Galagoides demidoff
TTAGGTGTATGTGGCTGGTGCCTTAGCCACTTGAGCCACAGGCACCGAGCCAGCAATCATCTTAAAACATATTTTGAGTTTAATATGATTGTCTTCTGCAACAAATGAATTATTTGTAAAGGAGGTTAGTAGGCAGACACACAAGCCCTCTGACAGTCTAAGTCTTATACTGTGATGGAGGGCTGCGGATGTGAGGCTGCAGGCACATGTGATGAAACAACAATGAAGTGACCCAAGGCCTGTTGCTTTCAAAATTCTGAGGCTATTGGTCTATGCTCTGTTCAAAACAAAACGAAGCACAGATGCATAAAAACACACACCAAACAAGAGGAAAGACACTGATGCCCACGCATGCATGCACATGTTCACACACCATTAATCCATAGGCTTGATGAGCCTCTTCTTTCAGCTTCCAGAATAACTGTAGCTGTCTTTAAATCTCTAATATTTCTAAATGGTAAATTCCTGATTTACCATTTAGCTGGTTTATTTTACAGCTCTGGGTTAATCAATAACATCATGCCCTCTTCAACTCTGATACTTAGAGATTTGTTTTCTTCCCCTTCATCTGTCAATTAATCATTATTGCTACATCAGGCATCTCTTGTATTGATATTTTGAAATGTCATATAAATGGTTTCTCACCCTTGGTGGGCTGGAAATCTGTCTGTACAGGTCTTTATATTTTTTCTCCTTCCTATTGGCCATAGCACTGTAAGTCAGGGAACTTCAACTCAAGTTAATTCATACTTCTCTATTGCCTTGCTAATAATTCACCTGCTTGAATAAAAACACACAAATTATTATTAAATTAATTAATAAATTACTAATTAATTAGTGACATGCTATCAGACTAAAAGTCGGAAGTCTTATCTAAAGAAGTAACCTTTAATTTGAGACCAGATGAGAAGTTGACAGAAGAAAGTTCTTGGTAGACTATCAAGAAATAAAAGAATCCTAGTGTAGCTGGAGACTAGAGAGCAAGAGGAAAGCCTCAAGACAAAATCCTAGAAGAGAATTCAGCAGGCACGTTACACAGGTGTTTTCAGGAAAGGCTACAAAGGCTTGAATTTTCTCCAAGTACGATCGGAAAACCAGCAAAGGATTTTATACAGGACACTAGAATTTTGTGTGTTAGAATGATGTCACATTCTTTTATACCCCTTGTCTCAAGCTGTCATCATTCTCTGATTTTATGCCTTGCTCCCGAACATGGTTTTTATTTCACTTTATAGTTACAATCACAATCATATTTTTTATGGAGAGCTTGCTTTGTGTCACATATGTTCAACTGTATCCATTATTGTCACCATAAAAACCCCAGGGATGGAGATTTTAACATTTTCACATTAAAGATAAGGAAATTCCAGGTGGGAGGAATTAAATAGCTAATCCCATTCACCCAGGTTTGCATGACTTCAAAGCTCAGTAAGAGCTATTTTCTCCTGTTCTTAACAAACCACACTGTCTCCCTCTTGCCACCTCCATCTCATTTGAAATCTCTATGTACTCTGTAAAAGCTTTCATTATCTGGCTACATGTGCATATCCACATTTATGGTCCTCTATTTCTACCCCCTCCCCCCAAAACCGTCTTTATCTTCTTTTCTAACTCACCCACCGGCATCTTTTCTTCTCCACCATAATGTGCTTATTCTGCCACCTTGGAGCCTAATGTACTAGGGAGTCCACAGCTCAGCAGTTTTAATCCAGGCTCTTAAACTAATTGGGCCTCCCTGAGCCTCAAAATGTTATCTTTAAAATCAAACTGGTAATCTCCAGCTCACTGACCCACTAAAATTGAATGAAGTTGAGATAAAAATAAGGTACCTAGAGCTTTTCTTTTAGCTCTAAAGGACAAGGCAAGCATGCGTTGTTTTGTACTTCCTTGAGGACCTTTCCAGAGTCAGTGATGGCTTCCGTGCATTTTCCTTATATCCAGAACGACGCCCATCTCCCAGACAGCAAGCAAGGAAATGCCGTCAGGTTTCTCTTACTGAACTTCACTGCTATTTTCCTTCTGTGCATTCCTATATTCACAGATAATTAAAGAAAATATATTCCCTTACATTTTTCATGGGAGTAAATTGTGCTTGGCTACTACAGATTCAGAATCTGTACAAATATTGTATTTTCCATTTTCCCTTACCACACTTGTCATGGTGCTGGTAGAAAATCAAAGTTTACCAATCAAAGAACAGACTCTGGAGATAAACCTTGGTTCAATCCTGGTTCTGTTAATTATTAATTGGATACTAGTAGGTAATAACCATAAATTCTCTTAGCTTCACTTTTGTCTTCTTTATAATGGGGTTATTAATTGAATGTTCCTCTCTGAGTTGTAATATTTGAGTAATGGAAAAGCTGGTTTCCTTTCTTCAATTATCACTATCATCATGCCTCTTGTTATAAATGTGTAGTGTCTATTTTTCTGAACCTAGTTATTTTCCTAGAAGATGAATGTGCATTCTCTGTATAATTAATAATAGAAGAGGAAGGCGAGGGGAGGGAGGGGAACAGGTGGCGAGAGGGTAATCGGTGGGACCTCACCTATTGTGCACATTGCAAGCCTACATGTCAAATATATTAGTGGTAGAGTATAAAGGTCTAAACACAACAATTAAATAAGTGAGGTGAGTGATATGTCAACCAGTTTGATGTAAACATTCCAAATTGTACATAAAATCAGCACATTGTACCCCATCAATACAGTAATGTACATAGTTATGATCTAATAAAATAATAATAAAATATCATCTCTTCCTTAGGACTTCTGCATGCAATATATCCACCTTAAGCAATTGTACTGGTCAGATTTTTCATAGTCTAAGGTATTTTCAAACAGTCTAAGGCAAATTGTAGACAGTGTTCCTGAAGCGTTAGATGAAAGAAGTTGCACTCTGTTATGTCAGCTGATGATGCCATTTCTTACTGACTAAAAGCAGTATAATTTTTTAAATAAATTTCATCGGTTGTTATCACTATAATTTTTTGTATTTGATAGTTGTAAAATAAATTACTTATATCACATATTATCTGTCATGGACTAGAACAATAGCCGCACTGAAAAAGTGGAGCTGAAGATTGCATTAGATTTGCTAGAGTTGAACGTCAGTTGAATGGAAAAGCAAGTCTTTCAAAACTGTGAAAGCAGAGTGTGGAATTGTCCTCATGCAGCTATATGAAGAATACATCAACAAATAATTTGGGTTCTTATCCTTCCTCTCTAAAATTTTTAAACTAGGTATTAATTATTTTCTATTGCCACATTGAATTGATCACACACTTTACATTATGAATCATTTGGATTCTCTTACCATAAATAAATGACATAGAAATTTTTAGGGATAAAATATTAAGTAATTTGGACAGCGATTACTTTGGAAACACTTTGCAAAACATCCATATCCCTTTAGTACTCCACTAATAAATTTTATGTGAAAGAGTTTAATCGTGTCAGTTCTTGTTTACATTCATAGGATTAAACTGATTGCTGAATCTGAGAATGGAGGATTTTTTAAAGGACATTGTGAACATAATTTGGCTCCTAGCTATTTAGTAATTGAAGAGCTCAGTTCATTAAGCAGATTTGTCTTTAGCGGTGGTGTGACAGAGCCTACCGTTGCTTTTGAATGTCTCAGAGGTCAACTTAGCTGTGAAGCTTTGAAAAATTCTTTAATTTATAAGTCTCCAAATTTCTTCAGGACTTGAGGCATAAGTGGAGAATAAGATGTATTTAATTTTCTTTTCTTTGATTGTCTATTCCTCTTTCCCTTTATTTATATCTCTTATTTTTTTTCCTGTCTCTCTCTTTTCTTCTTTCTTTTTTCCTACAAGTAAATCTAGCACATGGGATGGAAACATGAGAGCAAACAAGGATTCCCAAGTTGAATGACTCTGCCTGAGCCCTCACAGACAAGAGTCCAGAGGAGAAAGCAGTGGATGTTCCTGATTTCTGCGTACTCTGTTCCACCCTACAGCCATGAATAAAGTTCAGTGCAAACACCTTTCTTGAGAACACTATATTCAGAGTCAGGCTGCCTACAATCAAAGCCTAGCTCTTCTAATCCACAGGTATGAAACATTGTAGAAGATGATTAACCTTGTTCCACTTCTATTCCTTCCTCTGACAAGCAAAGATAATTCTTCATATTAGTATCTACTTGGGGGGGTCTTATGAATATTAAACAATCCAATCTTTATGACCATTTAAACCAGTGTTTTAACCATAGTGTACCGTCAGCGTTTGTTATTATTGTGATACTCTTATTCATGTTATTAACACATAAGAGACATAGTTATAGAGAGATGGAAATTGCAAAAGAAAAAATAGCCTGCTAAGAGGAATCAGATTAAAAGAGAAAGCATCTCTAAACTTTGAGTTTCCTCATTTGGAAAATGGGAATAATCATACTGTCTACCACGGAGTTGTTGTAAGGGTTCAGTGGGAAAGATCATTTAAAGTGTCTGATTAAGGCCTGAAAATCATAAACACTTGAACCATTGAGCTATTTTGATGATGGCAGTGATAAATAAAATGATACAAAGTCAGGATTAAGAATAGAGTGACCTGGTTCTGATGTGCAGGCTAGAGGGAGGGAAACCACTTGTGATCCAATAAACAGATCATTAATTTTAAAATAATAAAAGTTAAGGAAAAGGAAAATTGGGATAATTCTCCACCTACTATTATTTCTCAGTGCTTCCGAGAACTGTCGTTTACACACTGCTTTCACTTATTGTGTAATATAGTGTATTTCCCATTTTAGTCTTGCCTAAGGAATTATGTCATGTCCCGTTGGAACCCCAGTTATACTTTCCTAAACACAGACCAAAGCATGTTAGTAACAATCAAAGCTAGGAATCAGGATCAGCTGTGTTCCAAGGACAATCTTGCATGAGAGTAGGTGGCTCAGTGGAAACACTGAAACCAACATAGTTTTTACCTATAATGTTTCAAGTCAGATCTAAGGGCAGAAGATTCTGAGGTCAAGAGGGTCCAGCCACAACAAATTCAGTTGTTCTAGTTTGGTTTCTGTTATGGCTCTTGTCGTTTCTCCTCAAACTCCTATCCATCTATAATAAATTGACCAATCCTGAAAAGCTTTTCACTTAATATATGACAAGTTGATCCAAAATGTTAACAATTCACAAAGATCTCAGGCCCTTTAACACAGTAGTTCTCCCTTATGGGTGCAGGATACCTTCCCAACCCCTGGGGGATGACTGAAACTGTGAGTAGTAACAAACTCTGTATATACTATGTGTTTTCCCCATCCATATATACTTACGGTAAAGTTTAATTTATAAATTAGGCATAATAAGAGATTAAAAAAATTATTAATAATAAACTAGAAAAAGACGTCTGGCCTTTCTCCCAGTGCTTACTGGTTTCTACTTGTGTTTCCATTGTAATCACCTTTCCTTTTGCCGTGGGCTCACCTGGACTTGAAGTGGACTTTTACTCTGGAGGCGTGGTCATAGGAGTAAACACAGCCCCACAAAATCAAGAAAGTTAAGAGGAAAGTGACTCTGTGCATAAGTGACCTTATAGACCACAGCCCACTTGCACTGTAAAGAGCCAGCTAGTCTTGTTTACATGCGCGGAAGAAACCAGTTTCTGAATTATTAATTTAATTATTTAATTGTAAATTATTCTATGGGGAAAGTTGGGAGCTTGTTTGTAAGTATGGAACAATAAAAGTTGAGTCATTTATAAGCCAGGGACTGCCTGTGCTGTGATAAAAGTTTTGTGAAGGCAGGAATGCCGTCTCTGTCTCTCTTTCTCTCTCTTTATTTCGGACTATCTCAAAATTTCTTATTGTATGTGCTAACCCTTCTCTTTCCTGTGTTCTGGCAATCTGAGGACCCAGATGGCTCTTTGCTGACTCACAGGCAGTGCCTGAGGATATGCTAAACAAAGTCACAATTCATGTTTTGGACAGGATGGAGTGGGACAGTGGGACATTACATTGCGCTGGTCAGACTAGTATGCAATTTAAAACTCAGAAATGATGTATTTCAAGAATTTTCCATCTCATATTTTTAGATCATGGTTGGCTACAGGTGGAATATTAAAATTTGGCTGGAATATGAAAATTTGGTTTAGATCATGGTTGGAACTGTGGAATATGAAAATTTGAATAAGGTGGTAGCTATTCCGCATTTTTATTTGTTGCCTATGTTGTGCATATGTGTGTTGTGTTATGATTGTTATATACGGTGCACACATATCTGTGTATGGGTTTACTTTACTACTTTTATTTTATTTTATGGTTTTACAGAGGCTAATGAAGATGAACAGGAAAAACGTCTAAGTGTAGGCCTTTGGCCTCTACAGAAAATCCAGGTAAAGGACTAAAGTTGGTATTTCTACAGAAGTTCTTTCAATTCCTTACTACTATTGTTATTGTTATTATTTTTGGGGGGATTATATAAAGGTGAGTACAGTTAGGTTACACTGCTTCCATTTAAAAGGTAAAGTCTGAGTTGCAGCTGAATCCTTCATCTGGATGTTGTGCCTTATACCTCTCCATTGTATGTGTTTGGTGGGAAGTTACCAAACCCTCTCCACACTCCCCACCTTCTTAAATTTAACTGTGTTTTTCTCTCATGCAGGGCTCATGTGGATCTACTAGTTTCAACATAGTGTTGAATACAAGGGATGCTTCCTTTTCCATTTGTGAGATACTTTACTTAGGAAAATGTTCTCCAAATGCCTTCAGGTAAAGTTTTATGGATGATTTGTTTCCTCTATTGCTATCCCTGGAAAATGCAGGTAAATTTGAATCACTTAGCTCAGGTAGTTCACTTAACACTCTCACCTAACACTTCAGTTTGTGATAAGAGACTCTTAATGTTACAACTCCAGGTAGCTTAGATAAGAAAGATGTCTTGACCGAGACAAGGAAAGGAATAAAACAGCTCATTAAGACACACTGACCAGCCCAATCTCAGAGCAGAGAGTCTGGGAGCTCAGATGACACACCTGTGTTATTCTCACTGATGCTAACCAGGCCCCGCAGGACCCATAGCACAACTCAAGGACCTCTGAGCTTTGAGTCAGACTTTTCCTTTCTCATATCATCCCACTCCATGCTCTGCTGATTCTAAAGAGCCAAGGACTCCCCTGATTCTGCGTGCATGTTAGCTCTAGCCATTTAAATACACTCCTCAGAGGGCGGTGCCTGTGGCTCAAAGGAGTAGAGTGGCCCCATACGGTGGAGGTGGCAGGTTCAAACTCAGTCCTGGCCAAAAACTGCAAATAAATTAATAAATACACTCCTTAGAGGAATGGAGATCATAATACAAATTCTCAAAAAGCAAACACTGTAGGACATGCACATTGGATTCTCTTAGAAGTCACCTCAGAAAATGGTGAAAGTAAGACTGATTAGTTTCTGACCATTCTTCATTTTTCCAGTGATGTTTCCTTTGTGGAGCTTCGCTGTAAATGTCTGTGGCATGTAACCATACTTGGGTTGATAGTCAAAAATAATATTTTCAATAAATACAAAATATCTGCTTCAGTCAAGTTTGCTTAATGTTTGGCAGCCTAGTGGGGAGTGAAGAGAATCCATTTTTAATTCTAATTGGGCTCTTGTCTAAAATTATCCACATATTCTAATACTCAAGAGGAAATTTTTTTTTAAAATTTGGTATTGTCTACCTGACACCTGTGTAACTAGTTTAATGTTAAGTAAGGTAAATAAAATAATAATACTTTAAAAGTATGAACCAATACTGGGAGTCAATGTGATTGATAAAGAAAGTGAACTAATAGTTGAGCATTTCTGGGAAATTTTTACTCCCGTTGGAAACATTTTTACACCTATATCAGGTTAATAAAGTCAGTGATAACATGTTTGGAGCTAGCATAAAACATTGACCTGCTGAAGAAAAGTAGAAAATTTAAAGATAAAATAATATTAGCCATGTTTTGAATTTAAAATTTACTCTGAATCTGGGTGCACAATGTTGAGAATGTTTATAATCACCCTGAAAATATCTTTCTTCTTGTCAGAAAAAAAATTGTCTACTCAATAGACATATTTACTCTTTCCTTGCTAGAAGAACCGTAAATTTATTCAGAAATTGGTCAACCATTCATTTCATGGGATCTTTCAGCCCTGAGTCATGAATATAGTAATTTGACTAGGGAACCAATCCCATTGAGTCCAATTCAATTATAGTAATTGGTTTAGGCAGAAGAATCTGATACAACACTGGATACAAATATAAAGGAGCATTGTTCTAGGGTGGAGAAATGATAATATGAAAATTTCTTTCCTCTAAAACTAAGAAATAAAAATGGAACTTTTCCCTCCTGATTCTGGCTATCAGTGTCCAGAGTGTGGAGCTCGGGCATGCTGCAGTCACATTGTGAACACAACATCTCTGAGCGAGGAACATAAAAAACCCACCTTCAAGAATACATTTTTCCATGAGATAACTAAATTACTATTTAAGTAACTTACGGTCTGGTTTTCTGTTATCTGCAACCTGAAAACATACCAACTGGTTCACTTTAACTTTGGGATTTTGGATCGATCACTGTGTGTATTTATTATGTCTCTTCCTTATATCTGCATTACTCTGATCAGAATGAATGAGCAAAAGAAACAAAAGAGCTTGGTTCTACCCACATAGATAATATTGGAGTTCAGTGGACTTCCAGGTAAACTCCAGTGATTCAGAGAGTCTTTACACTACTATCTCGTGCCTCCATTGTCTCCCTTCCATGCTTTCCATTGAAGAGAGCTGGTAGTTGGTGGAGTCCAGTCTTTTTACTGCCTCCAAACAATGGTGAGGCCATTGTAGCCCACAGGAAGAGAGCTAGATGTGTGACCAAGACTGACCACACTGTCTGAGGACTGTAAGAAAGCTCTTGGATATTCAAAAAATTATGCTGCTGTGAACCTGGTGTTGATTTAGATAAGTTAGTCATGTTACATGCTAAATGTTCAGAATTTACCTCTCTTACTATATAAAAACAGGAAGACACTCTTTTAATTCCTTTAATCATTTGCAGGGAAAAAATTTCAGGGAACTTAATTTTTAAAAAACGGACAAACAAAAGAATTTGTAACAGTGAGAATAAAATGAAAGGCAGAATGTGGGAACTGAGGACTGTACAGCAGGAAGATTCCAAGCCTGGATGCTGGAGCCCGAGGAAACTGCCTTCACATCCTGGATCATTCACAGCTAGTGGTCCAACTCAGGAAAACTTTTTGAAGTATTATAACTTCAATAATTCATCTTCAAAATTGGAAAATGTTAGTATACCGTCTATAAATTTTTTGAAAAATAATATGCTTGGCTCATGGAAAAAAATGCACAAAATTGATAAATATTATTTTCTTATATATTATAAACATGGGTTTAATTCCATCAATATTCTAGATTAGAGAAAAGTCTAGGAAACCCAAAATAACATAGTCATCCTACATAAGTATTTTTCTTATTCTATAAGTTTACATCTCAGTATGTATACTGTAGGCTTAAAATGCAGGAGAGGTAGAACCAATAGATGTTTTATTTTACAAATAAAATAGCCCATTCATTGCTTAGCCAACTTTTTGCTTCCTGCTGTTCATGCTTGGCATTTTACAATCATGTCACAATTTTGTAAGTGGAAAGAGAGTAGCAAGAGCAATTAAGGATATTTATACTGATAGTAGGCAATTATAGCAAATGTAATGCCATGCCAATAAAGTGTGAGAGATTTTCTCAATAAAGTCTTGGATTAAAAATACTTTTGCATTGACTTTTCCAACTCTCTGTAGTACATCCTTGGGAAGTAATTCTAGAGGGATTCTGTGATATTGATATTTTAAGTGCATGTTTGAATAAACAACATCCTATTCTTCAATTGTGATTCTGTCAAAGTTTGCTACATGTTCATATTTGCAATAACCAGAGAAGAGGGCTAGAATGAGTCACTATTGTTAGGGACTTTCCAAGTCCATGCAGATTAGGGGGAGAAAACCTCCAACTCCCACTGTGGTTGTATGGTGAGATAGGGTTTTTAAGAAGGTAATTAAGATTAAATCAAGTCGTGAGGATGGAGCTGTAATCCAACAGAACAGTTGTCCTTTTAAGAAAAGAGAGATACCATGGATTCAAGAATGTAGGGGAAATGCTATTTAAGGATCCATTAAGAAATTTGCCATCTGTAAGCCAACAGAGAGCTGAAGAAAAAATCAACCATGTTGGTACTTTCATCTTAGACCTTAATTTCTGTTCGTTAAGAAATACACTCAGTAATTATTTTGTTATGGCAGACAAAACAAACTAATAGTCACTGAAGGTCAACTTTTGTCTTTGTGGATCATACGTGTATTGTCTGATCATTTGTCATTTGTGGATCTGTGTGAATTTGTATGTGGATTCATGGATGTGTGTATTCCATTGTGTTTGGTTTTGGTGATGTGGTTAACGAGAAAAAGTGGGGAAACAGGGCTTGCTTCCTCTTTAGCCAGCAGTCTGTTCATTCCAAACATGAAAAACTAGGCTGCCCACCAGATGACAATAGCAAAAAGGATAAATACATCCTGTGTCTTTTAAAAGCTTAAAGTTTACCAGCAAAAATAAGCATCCAGTAAAATATTCAATAAAGTATGATCAGTGTCGTGGTGTGACAACATGTTATATGGATGATACTGATCTGTAGACATGACAAAGTATAGGTAGGTCCAGGGAGCTTTGCAATTTAACTGAGCACTGAAGATGGAGCTAGACAGGTAAGAGAAGCAAAGTGGGGTAGCCATACCCACAAGTCAGCCCGTACTTACTTCTATTCTGAGAGCTTAGCTTCTGCCTTAACGCTCTATGCAAATTGCCCAGGTTTGTCTCTGAGCTGTGGTAGAGGGAGTTTTAACAAAAATCAGAATGTGCAAAGATCTGCCATCACTGTCTGATGAGATGATTTTTAAATGTCTATGTTTTATTCTCTGCAAAAGGAAACATAATGTTCACTGTACTGCAACTGGGCTGCATTTATATCCTGGCACTTTTACAACATATGTTAGCTGTGTGACTTGGGTGAAGTTTTTAACCAAGTAGATATTTTTGGTTCAAATGGCTAATCAACAGATATTGATTAAACATCTGCCTAGTAACTCTGCCAGTGTTTTGATGGTCTAGAAGTGGAGGCCACTACAGACAGGGAGCAGGAGCAGACAGCCTGGGGGAAAAGAGTAGGATGAGGACTGTGATTAATTCATGAAACATGGAGTTTATTGCACATAGTTAAATTGAGTTGCACAAACGATATATTGTATTGGAGAAGTAGAAGTTTAATGATGGCTGCAGCAGTAGTAATGATAACAAAGGTTAGATATTGTTCTAAAAAATACAAAGGATTGCCACACATAGTCTCAGTTTTGATTTCATTTCAAGCCATCTTAAATCCAATTCCTTAAGCATTAAAATTATGAAAGACAATGTGTTTGGGCATCAGTTCCTAATCTATCCTTAATTATTATTGTGGCCTTACATGTGACATTGGAAGTATCTTGGGACCTGTAATCACACCTGTAATTGTAGCAGTCTGGGAGGCTGAGGTGGGTGGATAGCTTAAGCTCAAGAGTTTGAGACTAACCTGAGGAAGAGTGAGACTTTGTCTTTAAAAAAAACCTGGGCATTGTGGTGCCCATAATCCCAGCTATTTGGGAGGCTGAGGTAAGAGAATCACTTGAGCCCAGGAGTTTGAGGTTGTTGTGAACTATAATGCCACAGTACTCTACCAAAAGTGACAAAGTGAGACTCTGTCTCAAAAAAAAAAAAAAAGTATCCTGGGCTGTGAAAAGGAATAAAAAAAGAGTCATCTCATAAACACACACAACTCAGTAAAGGCAAAAGTTACACTTTAGTCATAACAAAAGAAGCATTGACATAGTAAGGTTAGAATTTTTTTTTTTTTTTTTTACTTCTTTTTCCTTCCAGAATCCTTAATATTACACAGAGGAGTCAGGGAACCTCAGAGAAGAGACTTGATGTGCGTTGATTTATGCAAAACTATTGAAGGTGGTGTATAATGCTTTTAATTTCAAGAAAGGAAGGAATAAAAGAAGAAGAAGGAATAGAAGAAAGGAGGGAAGAAAGAAAGAAAAAAGGAGGGAAAAAGGAAAGAAAGGAGGTAAGGGAGGAAGGAAGGGAAATTAAAACAAATTAACTCCTGCTATCTTGCAAAACAAAAAGCATGAAAATAGGCAAATCCAACTGGGGATAGGAGTGGATACATTTGAGAAAACAGAAAAAAGCTGAAGTTGCAGAAGACAGAAAGTTTTGCATGTTGTTAGAGTTATGATACCATAAACAAGGATGGAAAGTTTGAGGAATATATCAAGTTGTCTTGATAAATGTTATTCTTGATTCTTTTGTGTTCTGTGAATAATTACTTTGTATACATTTAAGTTTTAAAGGCAAAATTTGGTAAAATAGGAACACTACCTAATTGAATTTTGTGTTTTTTTAATAATATAAAATGTCTATGTTCCCCTCAAAACAGAAAAATTAAGCTTTACTCTTATGTAGAATGAACTATTAAATTTAGTTCTTCTACCATTCTATCCTATAAAACTCTTATTATCTGGGGCAACCAAGAGTCAACAGCACAGAAATATTGAATGTTCATAATGATGCCCTGAGGATCAGTGTTATTGACAAGCACATTCCCAACAACTAGCTAATAAACTGATCATGATTTAATTAAATTTGTATATTATGTATGAATGGTTTTCTATGCCACAGAGAAGGCATTTTCCTAATGTTCTGGGCCTTCCATGCCTCTTGAAGCTCAAACACAAATCAGGTAATATCTTATACATAATAAAATGGATAGCCTACTGACAGAAACAAAACTTGATAATCCATTGTACTAATCACTTTAATTGAAGTGCACGTGTGGTCCTTTGGCAGAACATTGAGTCTTCATAATCAACTTGTGAGTCGGGTTGATGTAGAAAGTGTGAGTAATTTGTCAAATTGCAGTGAGTATATAAGAGGGACAATGGTGTTTAAGTTTTAATCTTTTATTCCAAATGTGTAGTTTTCCAATAATGTTGTATTATTTGAAAATTAAGAATCAGGCCTGGCGTGTAATCCTAGAAGCACTTGGGAGGCTGAAATGCATAGATTGTCTGTGCTTGTGGGTTCGAGACCAGCCTCAGCCATAGTGAGATCTTGTCTGTAAAAATAATAGCTGGGCATTGTGGTGGGTACTTATAGTCCCAGCTACTGGGGAGGCTGAGGTCAGAGGATTGCTTGCATTTAAGAGTTTGAGGTTGTTATAAGGCTATGACTATGATGCCACAGTACTCTACCGAGGGCAATCAGATGAGACTCTGTCTCAAAAAAAAAGAAAAGAAAAAGAAAAAAAACAAAAATTAAGAATCATTCTTGTACAATACAGGTGGTGGTGTATAAAGTGTCTTGTATCTGCTCTGCTCCTTCAGGTGAGGTCTGTACATTGATACCCATGTGTTGTCCAGGGAAAGAGAATCAATGGGATATAGATAGATAAATTAGAAGAGATTTATTATGGAAATTGACTCATTTAATATGGAGACCCCAAAGTCCCATGATTTACTCTCTTTTACTCTGTACAGGCTGGAGAACAAGGAAAGCTGTGATATAATTCTGTCTGGATTTGATAGCCTGAGAATGGGAGTAGAGGAAGGGAGTTTCTGGTATAAGTTTCAGAGGCCTAAGACCAAAGAACCAAGAACTCCAACATCTGAGGGCAGAAGATGGATGTTCCAGCGCAAGGAGAAAAAGAATTTCTCTTTTGCTCAGTTTTTTTGTTCTATCCAGAGTCTCAACAGATTGGTTGATGCCCGCATGGTGAGGGCAGACCCTATTTATTCAGTCTACTGATCCAATTAATTATCTCTTTTGGAAACATCCTCACAGACAAACCCAGAAATAATGTTTTCCCAGCTACCTAGATAACCCTTGGTGTAGTCAAGTAGACACATAAAATTAACCATCGCCTCCACCAAATCTGATCCAACTGTGGAGCCAGGGTATGTGTCACCAAAGGGCTTCACTCCCAGCCACATACCATACAATATCCTGTCTCCCTCATGATGGGTATGCCCTGATCTAAGCCTCAACTGGAAGGGGTTTCTCCACTCCCCTTTCTGGCTTTGTGTTTTGTCATTCTCTCATTCATACAAATCAGTCTGTTTCCTTCTCAGGGACCAGCTCTCATGGGGATTAAAACTATCCTTTTTAGTTCATGTAAATTATGTAATTTATGGCTGCTGGCTTTAGGCTTTCTTAATTAAGGGGACCATGGGGAAGCGATCTATTAATGTTTTTTAAAAGTAATGATCTGCCCCAAGGTAACATGTAGTCACCAACCCTAAACTGAGACTTTTTCATAATTTTATGTCCAGGAAACTTGCCTCTGTCAAGTAGGAAAAATGAGTGTTCCTCCATTCTATAAATATAGATGTAGAGTGAAACATCTCAACCTCAAACACACACACCCGGGCAAGTTTAGGGCCTGAATGATAACGTAGTAACTGTATGAACAGCCAACATACTTCTACTAAAAGCTTTCCCAGAATTACATATACAGGAAGTAGTTTTTCCAACAATGTCACATTGGTGGAGGTGTAGCTTTTCACCACTCTCACACTGCCAGCTATCAGTTCCTTTTCCAAGTAAATACAAATCGTCATATTTCTTCCTCATTTTTGCCTATTCCCATTTCTTGCCTCCATTCACTCTATGAATATTTTAGGATCTAGTTTGGAAAATGGCCTGGTTAGCAAGTATAAAATTGTTTGGGGGGAGAATCTGTATTAAGTAAGCAATTTTAAATAAAGTTGTAATGCATGTACTTAGAAAACTAATTTTAGCAGATAGATATGTTCAACTAATACTGATAGACTAAAGAGTACTAACATAATTTAAGTAAACATATTTAATAGTAATAAAAATGGCAAGTTGATCTGTATAGTCCTAACTTTATTTATTTTTCTGGAAAGTATATTTGGCAATTGTTTGACTGCCTACTTATACCAATTAAGTTGATAATTATTAATGTTTCTTTAAATTATCATGTTTATTTTATAAAATTTACTTCGCTGTACATTTTTATTTTTTATATGTATAAAGAGTAAACTACACTCTGGGAGGCCGAGGCAGATAGATTACCTGAGCTCAGGAGTTCGAGACCAACCTGAGCAAGAGCAAGACTCTGTCTCTAAACAAATAGCCGGGCATTGTGGTGGGCACCTGTAGTCCTAGGTATTTGATAGGCTGAGGCAAGAGAATCACTTAGGCCCAAGAATTTGAGGTTTCTGTGAGCTATGATGCCATGGCACTCTGAGATACAAAGTGAGTCTTGGTCTCAAAAAAAAAAAGTAAACCGTAGGTTGTAGTTCATGTAGCATGAAATTATTCAGCATTTTCTGTACAAGGTATTTTCTAATTGCTCATGTTGACAGCATGGCTAAGTATGGGGAAGGAGGCCATAGTGACAAGTGTGCATCTAGCATGGTATATCAGGAAGCTGTAATATGTACGAGCATGAGCATGAAGGAAATATAAACAAGAAATACACTATTTTAGTCTTCCCCAGCATCTAGCTTTTTAAGAATTACATTTGTCCTCCCCATTCTTATTATTGCTGCAGAAACACCATATTTCTTTTTTTCAGAACAGAAATAATTGGTCTTCCATGTGTAACTGACCCAAATTTAGCTGATAATCAGAATACTCTAGCCACCCACGCTACTGGGCCACAGCGAATGGCTGATTCAGAAGCAAGAATCAATCTCAAGTCAAGTCAGTGCAATTTTATGCCAAAACTTCTGAACTTGAGCCCCTCAGAGCTGGAGCACTAGCTCCCTGGGTACCTGAGTTATGTGAACTATGTGAATGAAAGAGCCCTTCACAGCCACATCTCCTGCTTTATGAACCCAAATGGAAGAAGACGTTCCATAAAGAAAGGGGATGAATAAGAGATGTCAGAAAAGAAAAACCCTAAAATGGTTTTAGTTTTTGAATTTTTTGGATTCTGAATCCAAGAATTTTGAGTAAGCCAGTTGTAACTGAGTAGCTATCACCTTGGCCAAACAGATACTCACTATTCTGTACACAGCCAGTCAGCTGTGTCAGAAATGCAACCATGTGCATTGGCTGTCTTGGCTTTGCAAATGTGCTGTTCAGATTATGATCCGATACATGGGAGCACAGCAATTATCAGGAAAGTCTCATGATCACGGGACTCACCCCAGACTGTGGGTCACAAGTGTTTTGCTTCCACGTTGTTGTCCGCCATTTCTCTGGACTATGATTAGGTCTCCAACTGCAAAGTATCTTTTATGGAAGAGCTTGGAAATGATGCGCAGATTATATCTGATGCCCTCTTTGTTAAAAATATAAACCAAACAAAACAAAAGTCAATAAGACAGAAGGCAGTCTGAATAATTCCAGGTGGAGGTGACCAGCTTTGTACTGCCCCAGAGCTAACTGTTATATCATCCTACACAGCTTACACTTTCTCAGTAACCTACTTCCTCTTCGTTATCTCTTCCCTAACCCAGGCCTGGTTACTACCATATTTAACATTCCTTCCCATCTCACATATTTGTAGCCAGAAAAATGGAAAGATAAAATGGGCAGGGATCTGGGATTTTCTGAAGCTGAGTAAGTCAACTTTCAAAATCCATGGACTTCAGATGTGAGCTTAAGATGGACAATGGTTTTCCAGCTCCATCCATGTAAACATGAAGGAGGTAAAGTCTCCATCTCTGGAAAATATTCTTCTTAGTAAAGTATCTCAGAATGGAAGAAAAAGTATCCAGTGTTCTCAGCCCTACTATGAAAATAATTAATAACTTTCATAGGAAAGCTATAACACAATTATAGCCCAAGAATATGGGAAGGGGGAGAGGGAGGGGAGTGGAAGGGGGAGGATGGGTGGAGGGAAGGTGATTGGTGAGATCACACCTATGATTCATCTTATAAGGGTACATGTGAATCTTTCTAAATATAGAATATAAATGTCTTAACATAATAACTAAGAAAATAACATGAAGGTTATGTTAAACAGTTTGATGAAAATATTTCAAATTGTATATAAAAACAGCACACTGTACCCCATGACAGTATTAATGTACACAGCTATGATTTAATAATAAAAAAAAAGATGGACAGTGGTTAGTACAAATCTTTACTTTGTTTCTGAAATTAAACTCTTGATATGGGCTTTTATTTTTTGGCTGGGGCTAGGTATGAACCTGCTACCTCCGGCATATGGGTCCGGCACCCTACCCTTTTGAGCCACAGGTGCCGCCCCTTGATATGGGCTTTTAAATGGCAATATTTGGTGTAAATTCCTTGAAAGTATAAAAATATATGTTTGGGTATATGTGATTTGTTTTATTACTAGTTTTACGGATTTTCTCAGATGTCTAATAACTAACTTCAGATTGAAGGTATTCATGCCAACACTTAAATTCAGTTTTTTTCTTATTATTCTGAGTCAGAGTAGTTCATTCTGGATAAAAATAAATATTTTGCACCCTGCTAGTTATGCTTCTGTTAGCATATAAGTTTATTGTTTTTCTTCACGTAAGTATTTATTAGAATTTCTGCCAAATTGGTTCAATTTTAGAACTCTTAAACCAGTGGTTCTCAACCTTCCTAATGCCGAGGCCCTTTACTATTGTTCGAGATATATATATTATATATGTTACTATATATCGAGATCCACAGGTTGAAAACTGCTATCTTAAACTAAGGTAAAAGAGATTGAATAAGAAATGGTCGTCATACAACCTCGATATTCATGATATCATTTGTGCTTTACTTGTAAACTTTTGGGTAATTGTGAACCATTTTCACAAAGTCCAGAATGAGATGATTGGATGAGTAATAAAGAATAATTTGGTGGGTTCCCATGCAAACCTCAGCACAGATGCAATTGGAAATATTAAATATGATGACTAGATGTGGGGAGAAGTTAATAGGTATTGAAGAATTGGAGGAGGAAGCATGAACATGAGTCTTGAGTGTAGACATGAAAGACATGATGAGATTTGGCCAACATGTAGGACATGGGGACTGCAAAAGACAGGAGGAATGTAAGTGGTCTGCAGCACACTCCTGGCATGAGACATTAAAAGGTGAGTGCAGGGTGGTGTGGTGATGTCCCATCCAAAATGTTGATTAAGGTGGACGTGTTTGTATTCATCAGAACATAGCTTGTTTGGAGAGGAAGGAATGGGTTAATTTGAAAGAATAAAATGCACTGAAATCTTCATGCTTCCTAAACACAGTGCAATAGGCTCCCACTGGCACATGAGGCAACATGCCAGAGTTGTTGGCAGGGAATGGGCTCTCCATTAGGCAAATCTACCACCTCCTTACCACCAGCATTGGGAATGCTCTGGTCTTTGGCAGAGATTATTTCCATAACCTCCTAACAAGACTCCCGGTTACTCCTCTTGCCCCTTTACGGTCTATTTGCCACATATCAGCCACCCCTCCAAAGTTACTTACATTACATCACTCCACTGCTCAATGACCTCCAAGTGTTCTCACTTACTCAATGAAAGCCAAAGTTCTCATCATTTGTAAAGTCCTCTATGCTTTCCTTCCCCACTCCTCACTGTTCTGACCTTATCCTACTCAGATTCCCTGAGTCCATTTTCCTCCAGCCACAGGTGATGCCTTGCCGTTTCCCAAACAGGCGAACCACATGTTTTCCTCAGGGCTTTTGCACTCACTGCTCCCTCTCCCTAGCACACTCGTCCCCAGATGGGTATATGGAGCCACTCACCCCTCCAAGACTTCAGTTATAGGTCAGCTTCTCAGAGAGGCCTTCTTCAGAGCTTGCTCTGTAAAACTGCTGCCTCTTGGGTACTGGGAATCTATACTGTAATTTCTCTCTAGCCCTTCCCAGATTGTACATACATGAGTGGGCTTGCATGTGTTATTTATTTATTTGTTTATTTTATATATCCTGACTCTTGAACACAGATTTTACCTGTTTTATTCATTGATTTAACCCAGCACCTAAAAGTGCTAGACATAAAGTATATCTCAATACATGTAAGTTGAAGAAGTGCTTCATAAAGCTAAGTCCTCCCTTCAATACCCAGAGATGCCAGCAATTATTAATTTATAATTGTATTTCCTCTAGGTGGTGTATGGACACGTGTGTACATGTGTGCTTCTGTGTGTATATATCTAGTTTATGTGTATATGTCATTTATGCTTAAAGAAGTAGAAGAGAAAAGGTAACAAAAACTGTGAAGAGGATAGAATAAGGAAAGCAAAACAGAAGAAGGAAGGACAGAAGGAAGGAAAGAAGGAAGAAAGGAAGGAAGGAAAGGTCAATGTTTGAGATTCAAAAAAACTGAAAAGGAAAAATATTTCAAAGAAAATTCCAAAAATAATTTCAAAGGAAATTCTAAAGAATGACTAAGGAAAAACCACTGCCTTGAAAAAGATAGGGTCATTGATCAGGTTTTAAGAGGAAATTTTAAATTTTGAGGAAGACAAGAGCAGCCCATAAGGGAGTCAGATGTTATAAGGACCCCAGGAAAGAGAGCTGGGCCTTCTCCAAGATAGGGGTGATTTCAGGTCTGAAGCTGTTGTCATATCACAAATTCAGCATGCTGCCAAAAAGCACTTGGGAGTCAACTTGGAAGAGGATGCCCTGGTCCACACTGAGACAGTTTGAGCTTAAATTAAGGTTAATGAACGTTAAGGATCGAAAGACATTAAATATGATCATATACTTGAATTCATAATGACAATGAAATGATAAAATTCAATGAATAGGTCATCCTTGGGAGATACAATTGAAGAAGCTCATTATTTTTGAAGCTGGTAAATAAAAAATAAAGCATGTACCTTGCCTTTCTGATGCAAACTGTAAAATGGATAAACCCAATATTAAGTAAAAGGAATGTTCTCTGGATAGGAGTTTTATCTGATAAATGAAGAATACATTATAAAATTAGAAATGATCATTTTATAACTTTTATATGAACTATTAAATCTTGGCACTGGGCATCAACAACTGTTAATATGAAAGAAGATAATCAGACACCCTGTGTTTCCTGATGGAAAAACACACCACCTTCCAAAGACGCTGTCCTGCCAGAGGAAACTACGCTGATTCTGATCAAGCTTTTATAAGCAACTACCAATTTACAAAGGAAATATTAATCTGCACCAGGGGATTATAATCAACAAAATTCAGACTATGGAAAATTTACAGTACAAACAACTCAGTATCGCCAACAAATAAATCACACACAACTGGGCAGAACTCATAAAAGAGACTTAAAGAAACATCAACCAGTCACATATAGGTATTTCATGTAGACTCTGATTAAACAAACAAAAAACAGTTATTAGGGTGAAACTATTGGATATTTGAACATTTAGTATGATTAAGACATTATGAGTAGTTTAGGAGTGACAGGAATAAATGAATAGCCTTATTTCTTGAGATATTTGTGGTTGAAACTATATGTCTAATATTTTCTTCACAATTCGTCTTCTCTATTTTCACTTAAAATCTTTCTCTAATAATTCACTCTTTGTGTTTAGCTTGAAGGGATATCAAGAGGGACTCATAAGGGTAAGGCTGTGGATATCAGGTCTGGCTGGTCCTTTGTTCCCTGGTCCCCCAGACCTCAGCGTCAAGGATGAATACTGGTAGGCTTGGTGCCTGTGACTAAGCAACTAAGGCGCCAGCCACATACACCAGAGCTGGCAGGTTCGAATTCAGTCCAGGCCTGCCAAAAGAATCCACTAGGGCTAGATTTATATACCACATCACTAAGTCATAGTATTTCTGGGGTGGTGTCTATGCCTCAAAGGAGTAGGACGCTGGCCCCAAATGCCAGAGGTGGTGGGTTCAAACCCAGCCCTGGCCAAAAACTGCAAAAAAAAAAAAAAAAAAAAAAAAAAGAATAAGAAAGAAAAGAATGAATACTGGTACCAAGTCACTCCAGTGACAGAATGATCACAAATACAAAGCAATAACATATATACATATTTATTGCATAAAGGAAGTAAAATAAAATGAGAATTTGCCTCAAAGTGTGAGATGGGTCCCCTTTAGGGAATGGAGAAGAGACCCCTCCCCCCAGATCTTAGCATACCCTATTATACACTATCTTTCATAAGCTCAAGAGAATGAAGTAGAAGATGCCAAGTGGGATAAAGTCCTGGCCCCAGCCCTATTTTGCAGGGGAGCATAAAAATATTCATGATATCTCAGAGAATTTTTCAGCTAGAAATCCAGGAAAGAGTCCTTGACTATATATTCAGCTTTGCCTATTTTTGGCATATACAAAAGCTACTGATTTGTAAGTATGATCTTTTATCCTGAGATGCTGCTATATTCCTCGATCACTTCTAAAAGTTTTGTAGTTGAGTCCCTGGTGTTTTTCAGGTATAGGATTATATCATCTGCAAAAAGTGAGAGTTTGATCTCCTCTGTCCTTATGCCAATACCCTTGGTCCCCTTCTCTTTCCTGATTGTGATGGCTAGAACCTCCATTACTATGTTGAATAGCAGTGGAGACAATAGACCTCCTTGCCTAGTTCCATATCTGAGTGAAAATGTTTTCAGTTTTACTCCATTCAGTTTTCTGTATATGGCCTCTACCAGTTTCAGAATGACCCATCTAAGCCTATTTTCTTGAGAGTTCTGATCATGAAAGAGTGCTGGATATTATCAAAAGCTTTTTCTGCATCAATTGAGAGAATCATGTGGTCTTTGTTTTTTATTTTATTTATGTGATGTATTATATTTATGGATTTAGGCATGTTGAACCAGCTTTGGTAACCCCATGTCAAGAATGGAAGAAAAAGTATCCAATGTATTCAGTACTACTATGAAATCAGTATATAATCACCTACACCTTCATAAGAATGGTAAAACATAACTATAGTCCAGAAAAGAGGAGGGAAGAGGAAAGCAAGGTGAGGGGGAAGGCCAGGAGGAGGGAGGGTATTTGGGGGGATCCAATCTAATGTGCACAATGCAGTGATACATTTCTAAACTACTAAGAATAGAGTATGAATGCTTTTATCGCAACAAATAAGGAAGCAAGGAGACGGTTATGTTAATCAGTTATGTAAACATTCCACATTGTATATAAAATCAGCACATTGTACCCCATAAATGCATTAATGTACACAGTTATGATTTAATAAAGAATTAAAAATAAAAGAAATCCAGGAAAGAATCAAGGAGTCTGAACATGGGAAATCTTCAGGACTTCAGAGCCCTTCAACTTGGTGGTAGCAGAAGTAGAGAGTGGTGAAGATTATGACCTGTGGAGTCAGAGGGCTGAGGTTTAACTTTTAGATTCCAGCTCCACTGCATCAGCACTCTGATCTTAAAACTGGAGATAAGGGTAGTCCCCACCTTCTAGAATTTGTATGAAGATTAAATGAATCTTTGCATGTAAATAGTTTAGAACAATGCCTATGATGTAAGGCTTAAACCTATGTTAGGATTGATTGTTAATGAATGCATTAATTAACGGATGTTCTGAAAGACAAGATCTGTTGCTAAGGAGGCATAAAAATCAGTAATAAATATAGGCCTGATAGATGGCCATCAGAGAGTTAGTAGGGATTTAACCAGTGGGATGGGGGTTGCCTGAGGTCATCTTGCCAGGTAGCTCAAGTAGTTGACCTAAAGGTGCCGGTTTGCACACTCAGTATGCAATTATCAGAATACTGCTAAGAGGACAGAAAGAAGTAGAAATTGAATCCCTAAGATACTTAAGAGGCAACAGAGGGCTACACTTCCAAGAGAAAAGAAAATAAAAAAAGAACACAGACTTAAAGTGCTACTTGAGCATGAAGAAACTTTGTCTAATTACTGACTGGTTTAAGAGGGTACTTGATACCAAGAGCCAGATAAGGTGCTAATTATTGCATGCAAAGTATTAGATAACATAAACATTTATTCAAAGATATATACTATGAATTATCTCATTTAATCCTCACAACAATTCTATAGAAAATTGTTAATACCATTCTTATTTTAGAGATGAAAAACCATGCATGAAGTTTCACTGAGGTACTCAAGTTAATGCATCTACTGCAATGGTGACTGCATCCCAGGTCAGTCCTAGGGATGGAGTCCGGTCTAGAGCTGGAGTTTGTAACTTCAGTGCAAAAGTTTTAGTGTTACACTATAGGGCCAGAAGAGAGTTATCTTCATTAGACACTGGGCTACCAAAATTCATGAGCACACAGCTTGATGACAGATACCAGGTCTGAAGACAGTCACCTCCACCAATAAAGTCACAATAGGCTGTACTATCTCAAGAATATTGTCCCAAGCCTTAAACATATATAAATGGAAATCTTAGGACAAGAGCAAAATCATTAAAGTGTTTTTGTTCTACCTATGCTGTAAGTCAGCAGCCAATAGAGCTGGTAGATAGAAAGCTGAATTTCCTGTTGGTGAGATAACAGTAGATTCCACAACAATGGAAGGCTATTCTACTCAGCTACTGTATTAATTCCAATTTAGAAACAGAATGAGAGTAATTGGCTCAAAATGCCTATAGTTACTTGTTTATCTAAGAATAAAACACTGAGAGACATGTTGGCAAATTAAATGAAAATGACTCCTGCTCATAATCCAATAAACATGCATTACATCCAAGAACATTCTGGTATTGAACTTTCCCCCTTTGCCCTAATTAACTGACTGGAATGACTTTCTAAGTATCATTTTATTCAGCTCTTTGAAATATAGGCTGTTAAATTTAATGTGAAATCTGCATTTTATTATAAAGCTGAAACACAAGATTTGGCTTTGTTATTCCAAACGGGAAAAAATTTATTTCAGAATGATCTTTTATTTAGCGTAAAATCACAGATCCTAGTAAATTTTAAATCCAGAATGAAAGCCTGGAGTAAAGCACAGACACAGACAAACCGTGACAAAGATGTTACTATCACTGTAATCTAAGCAATAGAATAAAAACTCGTCAAGATGGCATATCACTGCTAGCAAGCAGTTCCGAAGGAAAACAAGGCAAGTGAAAATAACTTGCTCTGAATAAATCAGAACATCAGAGTAATCTGTTTCTGGAATAAATGAATATAGTTCCAACTTTTTTAAATATTATTCTGGTGAGATATACAGCTGCAGAAAGCTTTATGTATGTGTGATTTGGAGGTGAGCAGTTATACAATTTTAAATAATTTCTTAATGTGAATTTTTATTTTAATGATAGAGTAAGAGATCTCTGTAAAGAAACCTGAAAAGCCTGGCATATGGACTTGGGCACAATAGAAGTTTAATTAATCCATATTACACAATAATGGTATTAAATGTAGTGTGTGGGCTTGGCATTCCGATAAGCATGAATTCAAATTCCAGTTGAAAAATTTATTAGACTTCAGACAGCTTCTTTAACTTCTTGTCCCTTGGTTTTTGCATTTAGAGAATCCACTCTTAAGAAGAATGTTTTAAATCAAGTAATATAATATGTGACAGAAGCTAGAATTATACTTTCCACATAATAGATACATTAACCTCTTTCACCTTTGAATAAAAGTTTTGAGAGCCTGAAAGTCTTATTCCTAAAACAACTGTGAGCTATTATTGACAGCATTGGCAGCTTAATTAAGAAATCTATTGGAGATGATAGCAAAGCTGGCTGCTTCAACAGGTATGGACAGGCTCAAAATAGACAGGACTATAACAGGGTGAGGCAGAGGCTGGTATCAGTTAGGTTAAAGAGAAATTCTGAAGACATAATGCCTTCCTTCCAGGTTATGTTGTTGGCCTTGAGATGTACTAGATATCTCAATATTTAGGTTAAAATTGAAAATTTTGTTCAATTTCTTATAATCAAAAATAGTCTGAAGAGCTGGTTGACTGAATAACTGGGACAGCAAATAATTTAACAATTGAACTTAAAATGGAACTTGAACAGCATTATTAATTATAAAGTCCTTAGCCATTTACTGAAACCATTTTAGCCTCTAATCCCTGGAAGACTGAACATTACAAATTCTGACAGCATTATAGGATTCTACTTAAGAAAAAATAATGCCAGGGAAGAATTTCCAGTGTAAATCTATTTTTTAACCAAATACAACAGGAAGGCGAAAGTCTTTATTAAGTATCACCCAAACTTCTTGGGATTATCAGGTTGAGTTTTTTTCCCCCAGTTTTTTATAGAGCTCCCAGTAGACCTGTGCTGTACTACTTACTTGTATATTTCAAACATATGCCATATTATCATGATATAATCTATTTTCACTTACATTAGCAAAAAATAATGTTCAACTAATACATTAGATATTGCTCTCTAGTTCCACATGACATTTTTCAAAGATAAAAATTTCCCTAGGGAAACAATGAAGTTTTCACCTAAAAACTGTGAAATCTCTCTCGATATTCCAATTTCGAGAATATTTTAGACAGTCTGATGAATCATCTTATACATATTGTTTGCAGACATCTTCTGAGCACTTTTCGATTAAGGGAAACTGGATATATATGGCCAAAAATAATTTGTGAAGGTACCTTAAAATGTAGTTAAAGGATTTTGGAATTGTTTCTGTATAAAAGATATGTTAGAAGAAATAAGTTTACTTTTTTTATTTACTTATACGTCTTTTTATCAATGAAACGCTATTGTCACTGGTCATGCTGCAATGTAGAAACCAATTTGAATTTAAACATGACTGATAAATTGAAAAGAGCACTTCTATTTCATTCCAGGAAATGATGGGGAAAAAAATTCATAAATCTATAGCAGCTTTAGAAAAACAATGCAGGACTTCTGGAATGTCAAATTTAAAAAAAATTGACAAATTCTCTCCTCAAAACAATGATAAAAAGTAGAAAATTCACAAAAACAACTTTTTAAGTACTCTGGAAATTGACATGTACTAAATAATAAAAATTATCATTAAAAAATTCTACCGGGCTTCAGTAAACATAGTGGAGTCCTATAAAATTTTAATCTTGGCCTGCTCTGTTCTTTTCCACCCTAGTTGTAGGGTCTGGAACGTGTGCCTGAGCATACAGGGCATGGCACTGGGCTCCACCGCTGGAAATATACATTCAGAATTCTGGGTGTAAATTCAGGAGAGATTGCAGTGGTCTTAAGGAGCTACTGCATTTTAGGTCTTGAGGATGTGGAAAGATGTATAAACTGCTAAAAATGTATGCATATTTTAAAAACTACAAAGAGTCATTGGTACACTGTGAAGGTTCTGAAGCACAATCTCTTCAGGTGTTTAAGTACAACTCCTGAACAAGCAAGCACTGGATGATGACTAAGCCAGGCTCAATCAAATAAGTTAACCTTAAAAATAAAAACAATATATTTTTTTAAAAAGGCAGAGGAATTAGTCATGACAGAGACCACAAATCAGCCTAAGTATGTTTCCAAACAGACAAACTCAAAAATCAACACAAAAGTAGTGTTCTATAGCAGTACAGGGTGACTATAATTAACAACTATTTATTGTTTATGTATGGTATATTTTCAAATAGCAAAGCAGATTTTGAATGTTCTCAACACAAAGAAATAATAAATATTTGAGATGACAGATATGCTAGTTACCCTGATTTGATCGTTACACATTATTTGTGAGTCATTGAGAAAGTTTTGAGATAACACTTTCAAGATAAAACCAAAATCAAGAAACATAAAATCTGCATAGGCTGAGACAAATGAAGCCCTCCCAACAACACCCTTAATTTGAGTGAGTTGAAATTGGCACCAGTAAATCAGAAGGGACACTCTTAACTGTGTTTCTTGGAAATGAAGTAATGGACCATAACAGAGTCTGTCTCAAGACTTTTGTACTGACCTATATATATGTGAATCAAAATATTATACTCTACTACATAAATATGTATAAACAATACATGTTGATTAAATTAATAATATAAACACACACACACACAAAAAAAAACAAATGTCAAATCTGTGGGAAGAATCAGAATATAACCATATATGGTAGCCATATGTTACTGAAAAAGTCCAATTTTCCATATGATATTATTCATGATAATAACATTTAACAAGAAAAGAAGAAACCTTTCTCAAACTGATAAAGAATACATACAAAAAAGGTACATACAGGATGGTGCCTATGGCTCAAGATTAGAGTACCAGCCCCACACACTGAGGGTGGTGGGTTTGAGCCCAGCCCTGGTCAGAAACTGCAACAACAACAAAAAAAGGTACAGTCCTGGTTATTTGAGGTTTTTTTCTGATTCCATATTAAATGAAGTATTATTTTTTTCAAGACCTTTAAAGTATGACAATGGAACTTTAATAGGGGTGCATTAAAATTATATATCGCTTTGGGTAGTATGGACATTTTAACAATATTAATTCTTCTCAGCCATGAGCATGGTATGTTTTTCTATTTGTTAACATTTTCAGCTACCAGACATCAGTCTATACTATAGATCCATAGTGATCAAAACAGCATGGTATTGGCACAAAAACAGAGAGGTAGATGTTTGGAACAGAATACAGAACCAAGAGATGAACCCAGCTACTTACCATTATATAATCTTTGACAAGCCAATTAAAAACATTGAGTAGGGAAAAGATTCCCTATTTAACAAATGGTGCTGGACGAACTGGCTGGTCACCTGCAGAAGACTGAAACTGGATCCACAACTTTCACCACTAAGTAAGATCGACTCACTGGATTAAAGATTTAAACTTAAGACATGGAACTAAAAAAATACTAGAAGAAAGTGTAGGGAAAACACTTGAAGAAATCGGCCTGGGTGAAAATTTTATGAAGAGGACCCCCCGGGCAATTGAAGCAACATCAAAAATACAAAAATACTGGGACCTTATCAAATTAAAAAGCTTCTGCACAGCCAAAAGCACAGTAAGTAAAGCAAGTAGACAGCCCTCAGAATGGGAGAAGATATTTGCTGGTTATGCCTCCGACAAAGGCTTAATAACCTAAATCCACAGAAAACTCAAAAGTGTTAGCAAGAAGAGAACAAATCATCCCCTTTCACAGTAGGCCAGGGACTTGAAGAGAAACTTCTCTGAAGAAGACAGGCACATGGCCTACAAACATATGAAAAAATTCTCACAGTTCTTAATCATCAGAGAAATGCAAATCAAAACTACTTTGATATATCATCTAACACCAGTAAGATTAGTCCATATCACAAAATCACAAAATCACAGATGCTGGCATGGGTGTGGAGAAAAGGGAACACTTCTACACTGCTGGTGGGATTGGAAACTAATACATTCCTTTTGGAAAGACAGCTGGAGAACACTTAAACAACTAAAAATAGACCTGCCATTTGATCCTATAATTCCTCTACTAGGTATATGTCCAGAAGACCAAAAATCACACTACAATAAAGATACTTGTATCAGAATGTTCACTGAAGCCCAATTCATAATTACTAGGTCATGGAAGAAGCCCAAGAGCCCATTGATCCATGAATGGATCCATAAATTGTGGTATATGTACAGCATGGAATACTATGCAGCCATTAATAAAGATGGAGACTTTATCTCCTTCATGTTTACATGGATGAAGCTGGAAAATAGTCTTCTTAGCAAAGAATCCCAAGAATGGAAGGAAAAGTATCCAAGGTACTCAGCCCTCCTATGAAACGAATTTATAGCTTTCCTAGGAAAGCTATAACCCAATTTTAGCCCAGGAACATGGAGAGAGGGGAGAGGGAGGGGAGGGGAGAGGAGAGGGGAAGGGGGACAGTGGGTGGAGGGAGGGTGATTGGCAGGATCATGCCTATGGTTCATCCTATAAGAGTACATGTGAATCTCTCTAAATGCGGAATATATATGTCTTAACATAATCACTAAGAAAAAGACATGAAGGCTATGTTAACCAGATGGATGAAAGTATTTCAAATTGTATATAGAAACAGTGTACTGTACCCCATGATAGTATTAATGTACACTGTTATGATTTAATAAAAAAAAAAAACAGGCACCCACAGGTATTGTTGAAAAGGCATATTTCCCCTTAAGATAAGGAAAAAGGCAGGAAAAAGACAAGGATGTCTGCTGTCACAACTACTGTTTTCTGCAAATGCAGTTGGGCTTATTGTAGGGTGACCAGATGTCCCATTTTTGGCATGACAGTCCCACTTTTGAACAATTTGTCCCGCGTCCTGTGGCATTTTTAAAAAGTCCCGATTTTTGGGAAGAATGCATTAACGGGCGGGAGAACAGGAAGGGAATACACACTTTTCAGCTACCATGTGGGTATTTCACCAGAATATGAGTTTTATGTTATTTTTGTTAATTTTATAATGTTAAACTATAATAATAACAAATAATTGCTGAGAAGTGATTATCGAGAACTGCTTATCAAAGTTTGCCATTGTTGTCAGGCCCTGCCCTGCCCAGCCCCCGCCCTGCCCCCTGGCCATGTTGTTCCTCCTTATCCATGTTAAAATCTGGTCACCCTAGCTTATGGTCAAGACTATCCTTACCTACAAAACTGCTAACCCCCTCAACCTTCAAGGGAAAACACAAACAACAGCTGCAAGGTTTTATGGTTGTTCGGCAGGAGGGGCAATGTTAACCCTTTTTTTTTTTTTTTTTTTTTTGCAGTTTTTTTTTTTTGCCAGGGCTGGGTTTGAACCTGCCACCTCTGGCATATGCTGCCGGTGTCCTACTCCTTTGAGCTACAGGTGCCTCCCAATGAGAACCCTTTTGTGGAATGTTTTCCTCAGTGTTTTGTGAAGCTACCTTGTCATTAAAGGATTGCCTTTTAAAGTTCTTTTTTTTCATATATTACATAAATTTATTTAAATCAAATGTCCAGAATACAGCAAGTGGTAAAGGCCAAAAATAGATTAATGGATACTAGGTTCTGGGGAAACAGAGGAATAAAGAATGGCTGCTAATGCATGGGGAGGGGCATTGTATCTTTTTGAAGATTAAGAACGTATTCTGAAATGAGACAGTGGTGATGGCTGCAGAACCTTGAGAATATACAAAAACAAAACAGAACAAAACAACAACAAAAAACCCACTGAAGTGTACCCTTTTGAGTAAGAATTTTTATGGCTAATTGTGAGAATTTTATCTCAAAAAGGCAAGATGACTAAATGTTATCAAATAATTGAAATAATTAAATGCTTTAAAGACATTGTTACTGGGAATTTCTAATTGTATTTTTTTTATTTCAGGCTCCTTTATTTCATGAATATTTACAGAACATCAACTATAGGTAAAACATTGACATAATTATTGAAAATAACATTGGGACAAATATATCAATTTTATGAGGAAAAAAAGCATTATCTACAAATCAATTATGAGATAAGTGTACTCATTACCACCACTCCTAGTAAAGTTGAAGATCCTAGCTAATACAATCATGATAACTTAAAAATCCCAATAGTTTATTAAAAAAAATACAAATTTCATTACTTCCGAGTTACCAAGTTACTTGTAAGTTACCAAAAACAATAGAAAAATTCAGCAATGTAAGTAACTTCAAAATAACTATACAAAATCAATTATATTCCTCTGTAAAAAAGAATTACAAAATAATATTAGAAAAAGAAGGATAGCAATGTATCAGCAACCAAAATAGAAAGTACCTATCAATATAGCTTTAACAAGAGCTGTGCAATTTTTTTTGAATACATAATCATTTACTACTTGATTGTTACAGAATACACAAGACAAAATACAAATAGCAAACAATTTTTTTCCTCATTATGTTTTTGCCAAGTCTAAAAAAAATAGACGACTAATATATATAAATAAAAGTAAAAAATAATTTCTAAAAAAAAGAAAGTAGATCACACCAAATCTTATAGACAGTAGAAATAAGAAATACTTCAAAATCATTCTACTTAGTCTCGATACCCCTGATAGTAAAATTAGAAAAAATTTATTATTATAATGGGGAAATTACAAACAAATTTCACTGATGAATAAGGATGCAATATGATAAACAACATATTGACATGTTGAATTAAAAATTAATGTTTAAGTAATATATGCTGATTAAAATTAAATCCAGTTTGTGTGAGAATTAGTCTTTTTTTTTTGCCCGCACCCCCTCGCTCCTTCTCTGTTTGATCTCCCCTTCCTCCATGCCCCACCATGTCATTAATTGTCATTAATTGTCTTTATATCAAAGTTGAATACATAGGATTCTTACTTCTCCATTCCTGTGATGTTTCACTAAGAATAATGTGTTCCACCTCCATCCAGGCTATTACAAATGCTATATTTACAATAGACAGAGAAAATAGATAACCTACTCAATGGGAAAGGATATTTGCATATTTTGAATCTGACAAAAGTCTAATAACCAGTATCTACACAGAACTTCAATTAATCAACAAGAAAAAAACCAACAACCCCATACGTCAATGGGAAAGAGAGATGAACAGAATCTTCTCTAAAGCCGATAGGTAAATGGCTACTAACTATATGAAAAAACGCTCTTCATCTCTAATTATTAGATAAATGAAAATTAAAACCACCCTGAGATATCATGTAACCCCAGCAAAAATGGCCTATATCACAAAATCTCAAAATTGCAGATGCTGGCATGGATGTGGAGAGAAAGTAATGCTCTTGCACTGCTGGTGGAACTGCAAACTAATACAACCTTTTTGGAAGGAAGTATGGATCAACCTTAAAGAACACAACCTAGAACCCCCATTTGATCCTGCAGTCCCACTATTGGGCATCTATCCAGAAGAAAAAAAACTTTTACTATAAAGACACTTGTGCTGGGCTGTTTATCACAGCCCAATTTACAATCACTAAAATGTGGAAACAGACTAAATGTCCTTCAGCCCAGGAATGGATTGGTAAGCTCTGGTATATGTAAACTATGGAGTATCATTCAGCCTTTTAAAGTTCTTTTGACATTG